>JAODAL010018650.1:0-74201 GCA_025379985.1 Phyllomedusa bahiana | reverse complement strand
GAAGGCTGACAGCGCAACATTTTTTGGGGAAGCGACCCGCCCCCCCATAAGTTCCTCCCTTTCCACGCATATATTGGATGGCCCTGAAGGGGTCATTCACAATGATATTTGCCCCCAGTAAAGGGATTTAAATGGGAAATACTCATCTAGGCCTTTTAAATGGGGTGCCTCTGGAGCGGACCTTATCACTGCCTCTGGATTCCCCGAAAAAAGACGGTACGGGAAATGGTGACAAGTTTTAAGGGATGTTTCAATTGGATTTTTTGTGGACGGCAGGGGCTTTTTGGGTGTGGTGCGGCCTTCCCTCTAAACGCACACCGGGGAGAGAAAAAATTTTTACATTTAAAATGGCACATCACCAAAAGCTATACTTCAAGTGGGCTTCAACCCACCGGCCCTTCATTCAGGCAAATTTTTAGGAAGTCTTGTTTGTAATGCGGATGGATGGTTTGGGGCACACAACACAAAGAAAAGCAGTGGGGAATTTCTGTCATTAGGGGGGGGCATTCAAGAATATTTCCCACCGATGGAGACAAACTTGCGTACCTTTTTGGGATAAACCGCAATGGTACCTAGAAAAATTTGCGGGGAAAGGGGAACCTTTTGGCAGGTCATCTAAATTTAAAGGGCCAAGAACCCATTGATGACTAAACTTTACGGGATCATTGGGAACAATGGTAATTAACTATAACTGAACATAAAGGTAGGGAAATCTATTTTTTAAAAGGAAATGGGGGACGGAAAACACCAGTGAAATTGTTACCCAAAATAATTTTACCCTGTGGACTCCCTAAACTGGGGACAAATACGGGGGTTGGGGGGGGGGGGGGGGATCCGGACGGGGGCGCTGGGGCAGGAAGGGGGGGGTGGGGGGGCCTCCTTGGGTGCCCACAGCACAGAACACTGAAACCTTCTCTATTGGAAAATCAAGCTACCCACTGGTTAGTAAAGGTTTTAGGCTGTGCGGGGAACGAGTTGGGAGGAGGGTGAAAATCAAAATGTCTGCCATAGGGACTGACATCCACTCAGGTGTGATATTGTGTTTTCTCAGGACATGACTAAATTGTATTATTGATCAACACTTTACTGTTTTAATGTGATATGAAACATTTGTACTGTTAATTCTTATGAGCAGTTTGAATAAAAACAATTTAAAAAAAAAAAAAAAAAGGCTTGTTCTCTCACACCTTAGTGTGGTTTCCTATCACCAGCTGGGGGAAAAAGGAGTTCCCGATGTTCATTCCTAGTCTCTCCTGCTGACTATACACCATACCATGGAAGATGTTGGTGAGAGTAGCAGACAAGAGGCATCCAAAATACTCTGATGCACCCCAACTCTGGTACCTTGAGGATTGTCGCTTCAGCGTGGCTAGTTCCTATGGGAACCTTTTATTGAATGCTTATGGCATGTTCCATTTCTATGTCTCAGGGGGGAGATCTGCCACAAAAAGTAATAAAAAAACTCATCAAAAAGAATGTAAAATGTGTAAAAAAGTTATCACAAATTATGAAAAGCTTTACTGTAATGGCTGAGGAATCGCCTTTTCTATTTAATTCAATGAGAAACACTATAAAAAAATAATTGATAACTCACTAAAATTGCTCTGTAAACAGTTAGATCTATTGGGCATTCCTCTCTTACTTATAGTAGTTTTAGATTCCAGTTCAGATGAATAAGAGCTTATATTTAAGTGACAAGTTTAAATATGGGTCAGACTCCTCTTCCTCTGATGATCATGGTTCAGGCCGTCCCTTTTATGTGTAGATGAAAAAGATCATTTATTAAAAGCAGTAATAGCCTATGAAGACCCCATGGAAGAGACAGGATATTATGTTTGAGATGCTGGAAACGAAACCGTGAAAAGGGGTTTCCCATAATTACAATTTTTCTTAGAAAAACTTGGGAAGCTGCTTCAGTAAGCTTTAAACCAAACATTGTTTCCACATGTATTGCTTGTTCACTCCTGTCTCAACCAATTAAAAGAGCGCATCCATGGCAATACCTCACAAGATTTTATTCTAGCCTCCTTAACAACTGAAAAAAAAAAAATCAGCAGCCTTTATCGAGACACTTCCACTGAGATGATCTGCTAGAACAGCTGCTCTTTCCAGTTCTGCAAGACAATCTGTGACTAAAATCTTGGTCAGGAGACCTTTGCTTTAAAATACTCTATGTTCTGTTCATTGTGAAGGGGAGTTCTTTACAGATCATGGCTAGATGACCTTAAAGAGAAGGCAGGAGACCATAAAAAGGTTGTCTTAAACTTAGATAATCTACACTCACCGGCCACTTTATTAGGTACACCTGTCCAACTGCTCGTTAACACTTAATTTCTAATCAGCCAATCACATGGCGGCAACTCAGTGCATTTAGGCATGTAGACATGGTCAAGACAATCTCCTGCAGTTCAAACCGAGCATCAGTATGGGGAAGAAAGGTGATTTGAGTGCCTTTGAACGTGGCATGGTTGTTGGTGCCAGAAGGGCTGGTCTGAGTATTTCAGAAACTGCTGATCTCCTGGATTTTCACGCACAACCATCTCTAGGGTTTACAGAGAATGGTCCGAAAAAGTAAAAACAACCAGTGAGCGGCAGTCCTGTGGGCGGAAATGCCTTGTTGATGCCAGAGGTCAAAGGAGAATGGGCAGACTGGTTCGAGCTGATAGAAAGGCAACAGTGACTCAAATAGCCACCCGTTACAACCAAGGTAGGCAGAAGAGCATCTCTGAACGCACAGTACGGCGAATTTGAGGCAGATGGGCTACAGCAGCAGAAGACCACACCGGGTGCCACTCCTTTCAGCTAAGAACAGGAAACTGAGGCTCCAATTTGCCCAAGCTCACTGAAATTGGACAGTAGAAGATTGGAAAAGTGTTGCCTGGTCTGAGGAGTCTCGATTTCTGCTGCGACATTCGGATGGTAGGGTCAGAATTTGGCGTCAACAACATGAAAGCATGGTGGTGTCATGGTGTGGGGAATATTTTCTTGGCACTCTTTGGGCCCCTTGGTACCAATTGAGCATCGTTGCAACACCTTGTGGAATCTATGCCACGAACAATTGAGGCAGTTCTGAAGGCAAAAGGGGGTCCAACCCGTTACTAGCATGGTGTACCTAATAAAGTGGCCGGTGAGTGTAGATTTTTGGGTCCTCCAGAAATTTGGTCAGGGGTGTAGAACCAGAAAGAAAAAGTCAAAATTTAAATCCTAAAAAAGAAAAAATTCAAGGAAGTTCCTATTGAGCACCATAGTCCAATGAAGTGAGGCCAATGTGAGGAAAATTGAACACATTTTTTTCCAGCCTGGCAAAAAATATTTGCAAGACGTTGGACTGATTCCATTACAAAGTCTGAGCTAAAATCAGAGTTTTCCAGAAAAGTCCGTATTCAGGACAGGCAAATACAGCAAACTGGACTGAGGCCTTGGCTTGAGGAGCAGGAAGTCGTCCAAGGTAGCGAATAGAACCATATGCTGAGATTTGTCTGGAACGTGATATTACGCTAAGGACTTTACAGTGGTTTGAGTCAATTTATAAAAAAATCTCTCGTAGATCACAGGATTGCAACAAATTTTTTTGGAGGGACTAGTCCAGTTCTAACGTGGCTTTAAGGGGCTTGTATGTTAGATACCCCCATTAATTACTCCATATAAAAAACTGCATCCCTTGACGTATTCTTTTCTTCTCAGCTCCTCACAAAACGCACACGCGTATAGATTACTTCTTTGGAAATGTGGCGGCTCTGAGGCAGATGGAAATAGCAGAAATCGACCTTATAACATGGTCCGATCATACTTAGGTGACCCTCTTTTTAAAAGATGGTTAATCTCCCACCCGTAGATGTCATTGGAGATTAAATGAGAGTCTCTTAAAATATCCACAGATTAGAGAAGAAATTAGGCAAAATAATCATAGAATACTTTTTAATTAATATGGGAACAATTCCTTCTTAAGTACTTGTATAGAAATCACATAAGGCAGTAATTAGGGGATGGTGCATTGCTATAGGATCCCAAATTAAAAAAGATAAAAATCTTCGAAAAGAGGCTCTCCTTACTAAATTAAAGATAAACCGCAGATTATATCAACCTTAGTCAGTATTTATAATTTCTTTCTAGAGGGAGATAAAATCCCAGATACAATGTTACAGTCTTATATAACGCTCATCCCTAAACCAGGAAAGGACATATTAGACCCCGCGAGTTATAGGCCAATAGCTTTATTAAATGTCTTTTTACAAAAATTTTAGGTAACAGGCTTTCAATCTGTCTCCCCCAATTAATACATAAAGACTAGGTAAGTTTTGTTTTGAATCGACAGGGAGCAGATAATTCCA
Organism: Phyllomedusa bahiana; assembly: GCA_025379985.1. Lineage (NCBI taxonomy): Eukaryota > Metazoa > Chordata > Amphibia > Anura > Hylidae > Phyllomedusa > Phyllomedusa bahiana. Next base: position 69,870 of record JAODAL010018650.1, on the reverse strand, counting down.
TATAGGCTATCGATTTAATATATGTGGTGAATAAACAAGGTCAAGAGGCCCTATTTATAAGCCTTAACATAGAGAAGGCCTTTGATAGATTTAACTGGTCTTTTATGCATGCTGTATTGGATACATTTACTTTTAGGGGGCAGTTTACTAAGGGACTTTATTCTTATCCCTCATTAACAATTAAGACTGCCTCACAGTATGTCTGCGCCCTTTTTGATTTGGAAGGGAACAAGACAGGGATGTCCTTTATCTCCTTTGATATTCGTGATGTGCTTTGAACCATTAACTTCAGCTATTCGATGAAATCCGTATATCAAGGGTATTGAAATCAGAGATAGGGAATATAAAATCTCACTGTTTGCAGATGATATTTTATCTCTCACGTCTCCCCATACGACATTACCCAATTTACAGGCCTTATTGAACCAGTTTGGTATTTTATCAGGTTACAAAGTCAACACTTCAAAAACAGAAGTGTTACCAATCAATATTCCTCCCTTACAGGAGCAATTATTACATTCCAATTTTCACTTCAAGTCGAAGGAAGTTTCCCTGAAATACCTGGGGGTTCCCCTGACCACTTCTTATACCTATCTGTATAGGAATAATTTTCCTAAACTATATGATGACAAACTCCCTCTGTCTTGGTTTGGCAGGATTGCTTCACTCAAAATGACGATATTTCCAAAATTGGTATATTTATTAGAGACTCGTTCAATTCCCATACCAATTGCTGATCTTGGAAAATCCAAGCTGCCTTCTGTCGCTATATTTGGCTAAAGGTAGACACAGAGGTCCTAAAAGCATTATGTTAACTAGTAAATATAATGGTGGTCCCAGATGTAATCAAGTATTATTGGGCAGCACAACTGAGAAACGTCCCAGCATGGCCCTCAATGTTAGCATACAAAAAACAGATGGAAATAGAAAAGTTGTGGGCGATTTGGGTACATCTGAACTCCTTTCTGTGGAATACTTCTGGAATGGGGGCTGGGGACTCTGTTGGGTCCCAAGAAATTGCAAAGAGAAATTTGGAAAGAATGCTCAAAGAAACTGGGCCTATGCTTGAAGTTTTCGGCCATGACCACCTTCTTATTAAACACTCTTTTTCCTAGAGGGAGGACGGATATGAAGATGTGGTACGATAAACGCCTCTTTCAATTTGCTGACATCGTGGACCACAAAACACTTAAAATTTTACCATTTGAAAACCTGAAGACCACTTTTGAGGTACCTGATACTTGCCAGTATTCATATTTTCAAATATGTCATTTCATGTGGTATCTTTTCAAAAGAGACAAAGTATCCACCTCCAACAAAATTTGACATTCTGTGTAAGACTAACATGTCTTCTAGGAGTCTAATCTCAGACATTTATAGGAGATTGCTAGACCCGCAACCAGACTGAGAAATAACACAAATCTATGGATAAATGGATTGTTTGGGCAAAATACAAAATTGGAATAGTCTACAATTTGGAAGAGGCTTTCCAAATCCTTGAACTGTATATCAATTAAAGATACTATTTTGGTGGTATCATAATCCAGTGCTCTTGCATAAATGTAATCCCAATTTAAATGGTTTCTGTTGGAGATACCACCAGGGAGGAGGACACCTCTTTCATAGATTTTGGGAGTGCGTTTTAATACAGCCCTTTTGGATAACTATACAGAACTTTCTAAAGAAAATCGTAGATATACAAATCCTGTTGATCCATCATTTTTATTGAATTTGACTTCTATTCCAATTGACTAACACTCTAGACAATTACTACTTTATATTCTAAGGACAGCTAGATGCTTGATTGCTAAGTATTGGGAAAAATACCGCCATTCGCACGAAACAAGAGACAGAAGACAAAGTAAGAGAGGTAAGAAGGATGCAGTACTTAATAGCTATGATGAATAACAAATTAGATAAGTTCCGTACAATCTGGTCACAGTGGGATGAATATTACATTTGGAGAGAAGCTTCTTTAACCCCTTAACGACCGCCCACTGACTTTTGGTGTCAGCTGGTGCGGGTCGTTCGTCTACAGCGTCTTTTGGTGTCGCTGTAGACTGCGGGGTTTGCGGCGCCCGGCGCCGCAACTGCACTGTGATCGGGGCTGTACTACACAGCCCTGATCCCAGAGCATGTCCTGCGAGCACCGGAGAAAACCTCCGCAACCCGAAACTTTAACCCTTTGATTGTGGCGGTGCATTACCCCAGCGCAATCAGAGGGTTTCCCTGCTCTGTCGGGTGATCGGAACACCCGGTGACCCGACAGAGCTTGGGGAACGGCTGCACAGTCAGCTCTGGTGACCTAGAGTGGCCCCAGAGCTGCCTGTGTAACAAGCCAGTGATCAGCCCAGCCTGTGTGCTGTCCTGAACACTGCCTGTGTCAGACTGACACAGATTATGTATTAGCATATATGAATATGCTAATACATTACTAAGTGCTAAAAAAATAAATGTAACAGTTCTCCCTTCATGGGATTAAACAAAAAAAGTAAAAAAAAAATTAAAAAAACAAAACGTGTAAAAAAAAAAAAAAAAAAATAATTGCATAAATTACACACAAAAAAACCTACACATATTAGGTATCCACATGACCGTAATAACCTGTAGAATTGATCTAACAATTTATTACGTGTGAAATATGAACGGTGTAAAAAAAAAATGTAAAAAAAATTCAGCAATTTTGAGGTCTCATTTTCATAAGGATTTTCTTAAAGCACCATTTCAGGCTTGCTACACCCTAAGGCGATGTTCACACAGCTTAATTGCGGGGCGTAACTACGCCCCGCAATTACGCCGTGTGGACGGGAGCCGGCCCATAGATTATTATTACTAGCGGCACGTATACGCCGCTAGTAATTGACATGTCACTTCTCTCCCCGCTCGTCAGATTCTCCGAGCGGGGAGAGGAGACGTAATCCATAGTTCTCTATGAGAACTGTGGATTACCGTACTGACGGGGTCGTATTTCAATCCGTAATTCACGCAGTACGGCGCGAATTACGGGCTGAAATACGTCCCAGAATAAACCGTGTGAACATAGCCTAAGGTGCTAAAACTTAATAAACACCGTTAAGAGACCTCACTTGGGAAACTACTGTACATCCCATAAGGAATATATCCAGAGATGTAGTGAGCATATTGATCACGTAGGTTTTAAAAATGATAATTTTTTCCCCCAAAAATATGCAGTTTCAGCTGAAAAGGTTTAATTTTCACAAGGAATCCAGAAGGAAAAAAAAAAAAAAAAAAAAAAAAATGCACCCTAAAATTTATTATGCAATTTCTTCCAACATCAGCATTACCCTATATTTGGCTGTAAATTGCTGTTAGGGCGCATGGCAGGATATACAAGAGAGGGACCGCTATTTGGCTTTTAGAACACAGACTTTGGTGGGTACCATGTCGCATTTGCAAAGTCCTTGAAGTACCAGAACAGGTGAAATCTGCCAGAAGTCACCCCATTTTAAATTCAACTCCCTTCATTGTATTTTGCATTTTTGGCCCACAGGTGTTCCACAGTTTTTCTAGTATTGGGCAGTGAAAATGAGGGGGAGGGGTGGGCTTCATTTTTACAGCGTTCGCTATGTCTTATAAATGACATAACATTAATTTTATATAGTTTTTTTATGTTTTACTATGATTACACAATAGAAATGAGTTTCTAATAGTGAATTTTATATCACCATTGTCTGATTGCTATAACTTTATTTTTCTGTATACTGAGCAATATGCAGGATGAGTTGACGTGGTCATTGGTACCATTATTGGGTTCATATGACTCTTTGATTGCTTTTTCTCAAGATTTTTGGGTGACAGTATGAACACATGGAATATTGTGTACAGTTTTGGGCACCAGTGCACAGGAAATACATTGTAGAGCTTGAACAGGTACAAAGGCAGGCAACAAAAATAATAAAAGGACTGGGTGGACTGCAATACCCAGAAAGATTAGCAAGATTAGGGTTATTTAGTTTAGAGAAAAGACTGCTTCGGGAGGACATAATAAAGATGTTTAAATATATTAAAGGTCAATATAGAGATCTCTCTCAAGATTTATTTATACCCAGGACTGTATTAAGAACAAGGGGGCATCCTCTACGTCTTGAGGAAAGAAAGTTTCTACATAAACATAAAGGGATTCTTTACTGTTAGAGTAGTGAAACTGTGGAACTCTCTGCCAGAGGAAATTGTCATGGTGAATTCAATAACAGTTCAAAAAGGGTTTGGATGCATTTCTGGAGCGTAATATAACAAGTTATAATGACTAGGATTCTGGAGTAGGGTCGTTGATCCAGGGATTATGCCAATTGCCAGATTGGAGTCCGGAAGGAATTTTTTCCCTAAAATTAGGACAATTGGCTCCTGCCTCATTGGAGTTTACCTGTCTGGATCAACACTTTAGCACAACAGGCTGAACTGGCTGGACGTCTTGTTTTTTTTATGTAACAAAATACAGCAATTTTGGTAGTTTTTTTTTTCAGCGTTCAAAGTGTGGTATGAATGACATGTTAACTTTACTGAGCAGGTCGATACGATTACAGATATATATATATATATATATATATATATATATATATATATATATCTATATATATTAGTGCCTTTACACAATAAAAGGCATTTAATTGTCTTTAAATCTGTTTTTTGGGAAGCATGGTAGAGAATACTCCAATCCTAGTTTTTATTTTGTTTGTAACAGCACTCACCGAGAAGCATATGTGACATGTTCGTTTTACTCTGTGGGTCAATACATTTCTAAAGATCGCCAATTTATATTTTTTCAATTTTTTTTTTTTGTTTTGTTTTTTTAAAATCGCATTCATCGTGCAGATTAGATGTAAGACTTATAGACTAGCTCATTACGCACATAGTGATATCAAATATGCGTAATTTATTTTTTAAAATCTTTTTTGGGGTGATTGGAGTTTGTAATTGGGAAAGGGTGCCGTGTGTTTTTAATTTTTTCGTTTTACTTTTCACATTATTTACATTTGTCCGCATGGAGGACTTGACTTAACAGACCTGTGCTTAACTCGACATGAACTCCTGGATGTTCAGTTACGTTCAATTGCGCCAAGGGGTTAAGGTCAGAATGCTTGTACAATACACTGCAAAACTTACAAGTGTTCTGCAGTTTTACTATTATCCTACATGAGAAAACTAAGTTGCCAAACGTCAGGGCCTTCACTAGACTTCAGCTGCCATGAAAGCAGGGAGGGACTCACCATGGTCAGAGCTCACCATCTCTAACAAGATGAACTCGTTTACAGATAAGCAATGGTTTTCACTCTTCAGAGCACTTGTAGCATTGTTTACTGAAGACTAAATCTCCTGCACTCATGTCTTTGTAATGAGCTAGATATTGAAGAGTGAAATATACTAATCATGGCTCTAGACCACCACCTACAACCTGACAAGATAGAGTATAAACTTATAGTTTCATAGTTTGTAAGGCCGAAAAAAAAAGACAAGATGTCCATCTAGTTCAGCCTGTTGTGCTAAGGTGTTGATCCAGAGGAAGGCAAAAAAGAAACCAATTGTCCTCATTTTAGGGAAAAATTCCTTCCAGACTCCAATCTGGCAATCGGAAAAATTCCTGGATCAATGACCCCTCTCCAGAATCCTAGACACTATAACTTGTTATATTATTACACTCCAGAACTGCCTCCAAACCCTTTTTGAACTCCGTTATTGAATTCACCATGATAAGTTCCTCTGGCAGAGAATTCCACAGACTCACTGCTCTAACAGTAAAGAATCCCTTTCTATGTTAATGTAGAAACTTTCGTTCCTCAAGACGTAGAGGATGCCCCCTTGTTCTAGATACAGCCCTGGGTATAAATAAATCTTGGGATAGATCACTATATTGACCTTTGATGTATTTAAACATATTTATTATGTCCCCCCGAAGCAGTTTTCTCTAAACTAAATAACCCTAATCTTGCTGGGTATTGTAGTCCACCCAGTCCTTTTATTATTTTTGTTGCCTGCCTTTGTACCTGTTCCAGCTCTACCATGTCCTTCCTGTGCGCTGGTGCCCAAAACTGTACAAAATATTCCATGTGTGGTCTAACCAGTGACTTGTATAATGGGAGAATAATGTTCTCATCATGTGCATCTATGCCCCTTTTAATGCACCCCATGATCCTCTTTGCCTTGGCAGCTGCTGTTTGACACAATTAAGTTCACTGTCCACCAGGATTCCCGAGTCCTTCTCCCTGTCACTTGTACCCAGCATTTTTCCATTTCACATGTAGTCATGTAATGGATTTTTCTTCCCCATGTGCATAACCTTGCATTTATCTGTGTTAAACCTCATCTGCCATTTCTCTGCCCAGGCCTCCAACTTATCCAGATCCCTTTGTAATAACACATTATCCTCTATTGTGTTGATTACTTTACAGAGTTTAGTATCGTCTGCAAAGATTGATATTCTACTGTGCAATCCCTGTGTAAGATCATTAATGAAAATGTTAAAGAGGATAGGGCCCAATACTTAGCCCTGTGGTACCCCACTAGTAACAGGGATCCAGTCTGAGTATGCACCGTTAATTACCACCCTTTGTTTTCTATCTCTGAGCCAGTTGCTTACCCACTTGCACACATTTTCCCCCAGTCCAAGCATTCTCATTTTACTTACCAACCTTTTATGTGGCACCGTATCAAATGCTTTAAAAAAAATCTAGATATAGGACATCCAATGCCTCACCCGATCCAGTCTAGCACTGACTTCCTCATAGAAGCTGATGAGATTAGTCTGACAGGACCTATCCTTCATAAACCCATGCTGGAACGGCATTATACATTTATTTTCAGTAAGATAGTCCAGGATAGTATCTCTTAGAAAACCTTCAAACAGTTTACCCACAGAGGTTAAGCTTACCGGCCTATAGTTTCCAGGATCACTTTTTGACCCCTTTTTGAATATTGGCACAACATTTGCTATGCGCCAATCCTTTGGGACATACCCTGTTATTATACAGTCCATAAATATTAAGAATAGGAGCCTATCTATAACTTAACTGCTTTAGGACACGTGGGTGTATGCCATCAGGACCTGGGGATTTGTCTATTTTAATCTTCTTAAGTTGGTGCTGCACTTCTTCCTGGGTTAGACAAGAAACTTTTAAGTTGGAGTTTACCTCATCCCTCTGTTCAACAGGAAGGTCATCCTCGTCAGAAAATACAGTGGAGAACATTTTTTTAATAGGTTTGCTATTTTCTCGTCGCCCTCTACTGTTTCTCCCTCAGTATTTTTCAAAGGGCCATCGTTTTCTGTTTTAATCTTTTTACTATTTATATAGTTAAAAAAAATGTTTTGGGCTTAGTTTTACTTTCTATAGCAATGTCTTTCTGTCTCCAGCTTTGCTTCCTTTATCTTTATTTTACACACTTTATTTTTTTTCCCTATAGCTTCTTAGCACCTCTTCACTACCCTCCTGTTTTAGTAGATGAAACACTTTCTTTTTGCTATTTATTGCCTCTTGCACATCCCCCTGTTGATCCACATTGGGTTTTTCCTGTTTCTAATTATTTTATTACCATAAGGTATATACCTCTCACAGTGGGTGCTTTTTAAAAATATCCCATTTATTATTTGTTCTGCCATATTTAAACACATTGTCCCAGTCAATACGGTTTAGGGCCTCCCTAAGCAGAATACAATTAGCCTTCCTCAAATTCAGTGTTTTTGTGGCTCCTCGACAAAAACCTCTATTGAAGGATAAACGGAAATTTATTATATTATGGTCACTATTTCCTAGGTGCCTCTCAACCTGAACCTTTGTTACTCTGTCAGTGAATATTATGTCCAGAATGGCCTTTCCTCTAGTCGGTTCTTGCACCATTTGGCAAAGGTAATTATCATTAGTTATTGACAAAAAACCTGTTTCCTTTATGAGAGCTACAGGTTTCAGATTCCCAATTGAGGTCTGGATAGTTAAAGTTGGCCATAATAACCTCATTCTGATTAGCTGCCTCATCTATTTGCCTGAGGAGTACATCTTCTATGGGTTCTCCTATATTTGGGGGCCTACAGCAGACCCCTATTAGTATTATATTGTTACCCCCATATATATTTACCCATAGTGATTCCACATGTTCATTACCTGTACCTATACCTTCCCACAGTGTTGGCGTCAGACAGGATTTTACATAGAGACAGACACCTCCCCCCTTCCGGTCTTTACTTGTCTGAGACAAACAGCATGGTGTGAAAAAATTTTAACCTTTTCAAAAATTGTAAAATATTGTATGGTTGATACGACTGAGGGGTAAAAGAAACAGACAAATCACCACTGTTTTAATTCAGGGCGTTTAATTTATCTCAGTCTACACCAATACATTTACCTAAATGTCTCAGTTTTATCTTAAGGGCTTGTTCATACGGAGTATACACTGTTACAAGCGCTTTTAGGAGCTGTCTTGGGGTCCGCTCTGTGGGTAGCCAAGACGGATCTAACAATTAGCAGTGACTTTATCACTGCTCGCTATGCTGAACACGCAGCAGTGATCACATGAGAGAACATGCAATTCTTTTCAAGACAGAGCCGAGCGGCGCTTTTGAAACACGCAGCTGCGTTCTCTCATGTGATCACTGCTGCGTGTTCAGCATAGCGAGCAGTGATAAAGTCACTGCTAATTGTTAGATCCGTCTTGGGGACCGACAGTGCGGACCCCAAAACGGATCCTAAAAGCGCTTGTAACACAGAGTGTAAACTTCGTGTGAACAAGCCCTAACAGCGACCAGTTTATTTACAGACTGGGAAATTATTAAATATGGAGTTTAACTGTTATACAAAAGAGATACAATTTTAAAAAGTTGAAAATCAAGTGTTGCATCTGCACTTAAATAGACTGTTGTTCTCTGAAGTCCAAATGTTTTGGTCCAGTTTTTCATTAGCATTTAATCACCTTCACGAACGTGTGTATTTTCCCCAGATATGCAGCATAAAGACTGAAGCAATAAAAAGCAGACTCATCACCAGAACGGGAACAGGACCTCTATAAAGGGGATGGAAAAATACAAATTTATACACATGAATAAGGTTTGAGTAGCAAAGCATTTAGTTTTTCACATTTAGCCATTGGACTTGCAAGATACCTGCAATCATAATTAATAAATGGTCTTCCAACAGCCACCCTGTCCATATGCATGTTCTCAATAGAAAATATGGCAGTGTGCTCTCTTAAGAATAAAAGACATTTAAAAAAGTTGAAATCCCCACACAGTTGGGAAACCCCAGTACACATTAGATGTTCAGTCAATCAAGCTAAAATTCAATATGTTCCAGCAATTTTCACCTAATGTATACGGAAAGTTAGAACGACTCCTACTCTGCTGGAAAACAGCCCAATAACTACATGGTCAGCATTTAACTAAATTTAGCAATATCTGTCGAATTCGGTAGAGTCGAAAACCATTCCTACTACTGCAAATATCAACTATTTGTTAAATGTATGCAATCTTTTGTGTAACACTACAAATTAGCAGAAGAATTTGCCTTACAAATCACAGAAACATGGCCTTACTTACTGTGCAATGTAAGGACAAAAATCCTTTTCCAGTAGGAGGCAATAAAAGCCCCAGTCCTACATGGGAGACATTGCACAGGTGCAGAATATTGATGACCAGTCATTCACACCTATTCTTGAGGGGAGCAATTGCTTAGTACATAACTGCACATTAGAGGGAGTGGGGAGGGGACAGTTCAGACCAGTATGCAGAAAAGGCACAGTACCATACAGGGGAAATTGGTTGTTTCAGTATTTGAGTAATTGAGAGCTCACATGCCTACTATCCATGAGGAGAGGGATTGCTAATATTACAAATCACACATAAATAAGGCTTATATTTGGTGCCAGTTATATGGTTACGTGTGGCGCCCCATGCTGACTTACAGCCAACTGATGATTCTCATACTATTTAAATTAAGTGTGTGCCCAGCATAAAACAATGACACCCTATGTTTGATATTTTTTTCAGTATGCAGTTTTACCCTGTGATACTTAGGAGCAAGGTGTGTCAGTATTTTGTGTTAGGCAACACAAAATACTAACACACCTTGTGATACTGGGGAGCAAGGAAACACAGTATATTGAAAAAAATATCAAACATGGGGTGTCAGTGTTTTGTGTTGGGCACTTGGAATATGCTGGGCACACACTTAAAGAGGTTTTCTTGCTACAAAGATCATATCTCAGATTATGGGGACAGTAAAAATAAGCACTTTTGTAATTGGGTTGCATTACCTAAGTCACTTAGTATAGTAGATATGAGCTTTTCTGTGCATCTGTTTTCTATTTCTGCTAGTTGGGACAAGCCCCCTTTTCTGTGATTGGCTAGTCGGGACATACCCCGGATGGATTCCGCCCTGGACACGCCCCCTGCACTGTGATTGGCTGACTGACATTTCATTCAGCCTGGGGGACACGCCCCCTGCCCTGTGACTGGCTGCCTGCACACTCTGTGTTTACTCCCCTCTGAGCTGTTAAAACTGAAAGTAAAACCAACTATGTGAGAGGGCTGCTGGCTCTATACTCATCACCCAGCTCTAAGGTGAATGATCTGACTAATTACGGACTGTTAAACTCATAGATCCCCTCATATAACACAGTCACACAGTCTCCTGCCTGATAACAGATCGGGAGAGGGGCAGTGTGCATTCCTCACGTGTTTCATCAGTTCAGGCTATGAGTATAACTGGTTATAGCACAGCAAGGAGCTTGTGGAGCCCGGAGATGAAGGCTCTGCAGACATAAGAAGCATGCAGGAGGCTGTATAGCTGTCCTCTCCAGACAACCCCTTCTCTTGCTTCAGACAGAATGATGATGTCACAACTCTTCATTGAGGAGACAGGCCTCCTGGCAGGAGAGACACCTGCTGAGATGAGAGACTCGCCCCTGGATTTCAAATTCAATCTCATAGAATTAGCTGAAGAGCACGGACACTTCAAACGATAAAACCCCTTAATCAAAAAGTATGGGAATCAATTTGATGTAAGCCATGATGGTACACCACATATAGCTGTATGACTGACGATATATACGACTAATTTATGTGTGATTGTAATACAAGCCATCACACCCCCATCATGGTGTGTGAGTTGTTGTTTATTAGTACTTTTGCACTTCAGAAGTCTCTCTTGTATAGCACTGTGGCTTTTCTGCATTCTGGTGTTAACTAGTTTTAATCCAACGTGCATTTATGTACTAAGCAATTCCGCCCCGCATGGCTGGGAGTGGGAGCAATTGTTCATCTGTCTTCTGCACCATGGCAACTACTCCAACGTAGCACCGCGGCTTTTCTTGACACCTTCCATGAACATTTTTTTGTCCTACCATTATAGAATAAGGCCGTGTTTCTGTGACTGTCCAACATTACAAACAAGATGTTTTATCAGTGAGAAAAATAAACCTACAGTACCACACTTTATGTTTTCGAAAATGGTTAGTATCACACAGAACAAGAACCAGAATTTATGGTCAGTAAAATTGTGCACAAATTGTAGTTAATTATGGTGACATAAGGCCAAATAAATAAAATAATTTAACATTCCATAACTCCTCCAAAAGATGTAACTCATTGATTTGATAGAACGAGACAACAAACAATTTGATTGTTCATTGCCAACTACACCACTCAACACTTTATGACTCCTATCATCATAGATGAATGAAATACTTACACTTTAAGACCTGGAGAATCCTCTGTGTAGAATCGCCACATACCCCCTGTGCCAGCAGATGTGGTCCGTCCTGAACTTCTTGCACCACTACTTGCAGTTTTCCTATTAGAAATTGCAATATATAAATGCAATATACTAAATTAAGTCTCCAAAAATAGTATTCTGTGAGCTATTATTAAGACATAGCCTTTCAAGAATTACCCTTTTGATGGCTTACTATAGTAATATAGAAAAGTCTTTTTTTGGTTTTTTTTCTTTTAATCAATACCCCTCCTCACACACATAGGTTTATTGCTTTAACAATTCATTTAAATTGTTTTTTGTTTGTATAAATTAAATATATTTAAAATATTACCAAATAAGTAAACAATTTTAGCATAATACCTTGCATTAAAACTCAAGCATTTCATATAATGAGAAGTTGGCAATAGTTTGACTGACCATTTTAAGTCAAGAGTCAAGTTTATAAATGCCACAGCTTAAAGCAGAGGTCTCAGTAACAGTCCTTTAGAACAGTGTTCCCCAACTCCAGTCCTCAAGGCCCACCAACAGGTCATGTTTTCAGGATATCCCACAGGATGCACTGACAACTATATCACCTGCGCAGCATAATGAAATCACCTGTGCAATGCTGAGGAAAACCAGAAAACATGACCTGTTGGTGGGCCTTGAGGGCTGGAGTTGGGAACCTCCGCTTTAGAAAATGAAGGTAGCCCAGTAATTAGCTGATCTCTGGGAGTATAGGTCTAAAACCCCAAAAGATAAGGCAAGCCTTAAAATTTTCTATGTGATAGTTGCTGCAAGAAAATGAACGAGCAGGTAAGGGGAGCCATATGGAGTGATCCTACTGTCAAAACAGGGGTTGGGGGGTGGGCCTGGAGAATGAGCACTTGTTGATATGTGTTTGTGTTTTGGGCTGAGTCTAATGCTACATATTGTTTGCATGTTCATGCGACTTATGGGCTTTTTCCACTACCAAGATAGCTTAATGCTGTAAAGGAGGATAAGACTGACAGTTTTAACTATAAGGATAATGGGGGCAATCTAATCTGACATACTCTATGGTCACTTACAATCAGATGGCTTACATAGTGGAGCTGGCATTCTAAAGAAATGTGACTTCAGCTCTCAGGAATGGACATGAGATCGCAAAACAAAGGCTCAGACTGGTTCTAATATGCATATGTTTTTTATGCTAGTTTTCGTTTTCTTTATTGTGTTATTTTATACAAAATAGAAAATTGGTAATACAGAGTGACAAGGCTATAACATATCAATATTTGAACTTTTTAATAATCCGCGAATTGTATTTCATGCGTTGAGCATGTCCTGAACTTTGTGTTACTTAATAAAGACATTTTAAAGAAAATGAACGAGGACCAAGCACTTGCAGGATGCAAGTATATTTTTAATGATATCTCAAAAAGTATTTTATCAGATGACAGATTGCAGTAAACGGAGTGGAGTTAATAAACCAGAGTTTTCTGTGTTCAGGGTGATTGTGTGGCTATGAATAGATTGTAGCAAGGTTATTTTTTCTTGCAGTTTGTGTTATAACTACTGACACAGTTTAATCCCTTTCCTGCCGCAGTTTTTTTTTTTTTTTTTTTTTGATCACATTCGTAGACATAGACATATGGGGGCTTTAATTTTGTGGAACAAGAAGTAGTTTCTATTGGTGTCACTTAGAATATACTATTAAACCACAAAAAAAAAAAAAATGTAAGTGGGGCAAAATGTGAAAAAAACAACATGTACCTGCGCCATGTTTGTGGGAATTTTGTTTTTACACTATTCAATCTTCAGTGTAATTGAGGTGATATCCGTATTCTACAGGTCGATGCGAATCCGGCAATACCGAACATGTTGGGTTTTTATGTTTTGGTACCGTAAACTTTTCCAAATTTTTGCTGTGGCGCCATTTTCTGCAACCAATAACTTTTTTTTTACTTTACCTATAAATTTGGTAATGTGCATTTTTTGTGGGCTTCAGTGTACTTTTTATTGGTACCAGTTTGGAATACACGCAACTGTGATCACTTTTACTCCAACTTTTAGGGGGGACGTGAAATGACCAAAAAAAAACACAAAACAAGTTTGCCATTTTTTTCTTCTAGTGTTCAGCGTATGGGATAAAATGCGATATTTTAAATGCCTGTGACATAAATTATGTGTAACTTTATTTTATTTGTAAAATGGCAAAATGGGGGTGATTTGAACTTTTTTTTTTTTTTTTTTTTTTTTTAAACATTAACATGGAGTCCACCTAGGTGGCTTCACCACAAGGGGGCACAATCATTAATACAGCATTGCATCGTATAAAAAATGCAATAGGGGGTACAAAATGGCGCAAGTCCCCCTTTCGCACAGGAGGGACCATAATTCCAATGTTGGTAAGGAATTGAAGACCATCTTTCCTTTCTGTTGTGCACCTAATTAGGGTAGGGGTTAACTCGTCAAAGGTAATTAAAGGGGTTTTTCCCATTCCCTTTTATGCAGTTTCCCCAACCCAAGTGATGCACCACTTGCAACTTGAGAAGTGAATGAGTACAGCCGCTAGTGCCGCCCTTTGCATTCACATACATGGCCGGATTGCAGCTGGCTGCGAGCGGCAAGAGAGGTCGATTTCCTGTTGTGAGAAAAGCCCTTTAAATTCCACTCCAGGACTCTTGAGCATGCTCCGACTGAACTGCGTGCACCGAGTGCTCCATGGAGTGGTGTTAACAAACCAGAGTTAAAAACAGGAGTGGAAAACAACCTTTGTTTTTTAAATCTTCATTGCTATTGTAACCGGATAATGGACAGCATTACTGGCAATTCTCTTCATAAATATAGTAGACTGTGTACTGAACTACTGGAGCAGCAATTCCAGTCTGTTTACGCCGGGCCTTTATATCTTAGGTGTACTCTTCACCAGTTATCTTAAAAAGAGATTCTGCAGTTTTTCTTGAGACGTCGCTTATTTGTGGTTATCACTTCTTTCATATTATTGTTAGTACAGCTTACTCTGTCATTTTGGTTATGGCCACCTTTCTGTCTAATTTAACGGATTGTGAAAAATGGTTGTCAGATGCTGAGGGGTTTTTTTCTGATCGGGAATTTTGTTCAATAAATCAAGGGTCTATATCCCTACAAGGATTGTTTAAAGAACTTGAGGTAAAATATAAAGCATACATAAAATCTTGGTGGGAATTAAAATCTCTTGAAAATTATTCCAAACACAACATAGTACCTAAAGGGTTACGGATTTTCATCACCCCAGCGGCACGATCACGCAACCCTGATGTGATGAAAAGGTGGGAAACTGAGGCCACACAATTATTGAGATTCATAAATATTTTAATTGATGGAGGAAAAGAACATCTTAAAAAGATCTTTGAAAAGTCTTAAAGAGGTCACTGAACTCGCTCTTGTACATAAAGGAGAACCAGACTTCTCAAAACGAGGAGAGTTACACTCCAATATTGTTAAATTCACCACGGTCTTAAAAGAGCGGAAACATAATCAATTTGTGCGAGACCTTACGGAATTTAGGGAGAACAGAGCTTACATTAACAACAGAACCTCCCGTCCTTTAGATATTGAGCCATCTTCCTCCAAAACAGATATATCTGACGGAGAAGCTAGATACGTTAACAGACCTTTTCAAGATCCCCTTATCGTACACGACAAAAACCCACTAATCAGACAAGATGGGTACCCCGGAAAAAACGTGTCAACAAAAAACAAGATCCTTCTGCATCTGGTCCCTCTACCTCTGGGTCAGCACAGTTAGCATCCTCTCAAGTCCAGGAAGGAATGCAGGATGCCACCAATACCTCTTCTCCTACTCCTTCCCAAGCTTCCTCTTTTTTAGAGAAAATTTTGCAAACCAAATGAGAGTATAGATCCCCTGCCCCTCCTTGTGAGGAACCAATGCAAATCATTAATTTATCTAATCGCTCTCTCACAACCTCAGAAATATAAATTCTGAATAAAGATTTATCCCTCGTACCCAATACACCTTTTTCAGTCTTTAACTGGATAAAAGACATCCACCTATTCGCTAGAAATCTTAAGTGGAAGAAGTTCTTTAAACTTCATGAAGGGAAACAATGCCTAGAATGAGGCGTAGAAGCCGCGGACTTCCAAAATCTTAGACTAATAACAGAACTCCTGGAAGAGGGAGATCGATCTAAGGGCCCTTTCTCACCCTTTCGCTTGAAAAGTACTAAAATGCCCCCCCTAGTCGATAACATCGATACGTTTGTTAAGGTGGTCTGTGATTGTATTGAGAAACTAAATACTGAGGGAAGTACACGACCTAGATCTTATAATTTAACTAAAGATGAATATTTTGAACTCAAAAAACTGGAACAAGACAAGTCAATCATAATAAAATCTTCAGATAAGTGGGGGGGGGGGGGGGAATATAGTGATTTTAAACCATCAGGACTGTGTGAAAATGTGTTTGGATGTTATTCAAGACCCTAATGGATATACTATCTTACCATCAGATCCAACTATTTCATATAAAAAAAAGAATTAGATCATCTTCTACGTGATGCCTTATCTCTTTCTCTCATTGATAAGAATGAATTTTCCTTCATGTTGCCTTCATCTCCACAAACTGCCACATTCTACGGCCTACCAAAAATGCACAAAGGACTTGTACCACTGAAATGTAGACTCATTGTATCGGGTATAAATAATCTGACCCAAAACATAAGTCTATACATTGAATCAATATTGTCTCCTTTCGTCACTGCCTTGCCATCCTACATTAAGAGATACCACTGATCTCCTCATAAAACTAGATGGTATGACCATTGAACCGGGAGTGTGGCTTTGTAGCATCGATGTAGAGGCCCTTTATAGTTCTATACCGCATGATTTTGGTTTAAAAGCAGTTCAGTCATTTTTGAATACTAGGAGTAATTTTCTCCAAGATCATAGTAATTTTGTTCTTAAACTTCTTCACTTCGTTCTTACCCACAATTTCTTTTTGTTTAATGGCCGTCATTACCACCAGCTCAGGGGGACGGCTATAGGGAGCCCTTGTGCTCCCTCATACGCAAACCTCTCCCTGGGCTGGTGGGAAAACACCATTGTTTTCTCCGAACAGTATCAGGATGTACTAGAAAATATTTTATTTTGGGGCCGCTACATCGATGACATCATCATCTTATTGATATTACAATTAAGAAAACCCAAGATGGAATTTTAGAAACCACTCTGTATAGGAAACCCACGGCTGGCAACAGCCTTCTTAGATGGGACAGTGCACATCCTTTTCCGCTACGACGCGGTATACCAAAAGGCCAATACATCAGAGCCAGGCGAAATTGCTCATCACTGTTCTCTTTTAAGAAGGAGGCAGATGTACTTAGAGGGAGGTTTACCGAACGTGGCTATCCTCAAAAAAATCTTAAAAGCAGCCTATGATTTGGCCCGTAATGCTGACCGTTCATCATTGTTACAATCACAAAAAAAGTTTGCAGAATGATACAAAATTGAGAATCATCGGCACTTTTGATAATGCCTCAGATCAAGTAATGAGGATTATTAGAAATTTTTGGCCTCTCTTGCAACAGGATCCAGACCTCCTTGACTTTGAGACATATCCCCAGATCTCCGTTCGACGGGGTAAAAATATGGGAGATCGTTTGGTACACAGCCACTATATCCCCCCGAAATCTGAGAACACATGGCTGCATAGTAACATCACTGGTACGTATAAATGTGGGAGCTGCAAGGCTTGTAAATTTATCATAGTTTCAAAAGGAGTCAAAAATCTCCATACCGGTAGAGAATTTACGGCCTACAGCTATGCAAACTGCAAGACTAGAGGCGTAGTTTACCAAGCCTCCTGCAACTGTCCTCTCATGTATGTGGGAAAAACAATACGCGAATTTAGGCGTCGCATTTTGGAGCATGTGGGTGACATTCGAAATAAACGTTACACTCCCTTTGGCAAAACATGAATTTGATACATCCTGAGAACCCCCTCGCACTTATCTTTTCCGTCACTGAAGTTGTTATTCCATCAGTTCGGAAAGGTGACTTTGATAAAAAAGTTTTACAGCGCAAGGCAAATTGGATCTTTCACTTAAAAACCTTGCATCCCTTTGGTATTAATGATTCGCTTTGTTTTATACCATTTATTTAATTGAGTTTGTCTGTACTATATCTATTATATCTCCCCTTTTATGGCTTATATCTTTATGTCCTATTATTGTATCGGTTTATTATTTTTATCTTGTCTACAGTAACTATTTGAGCTTTTGTAGTTCAATTACACCTTATTCTATAGGTGTGATAAAAGCATATATACTTTGCTTAAAGTATTATTCCTTGAATATAAGGGCATTATATCTCAATGGCGTTATATAACAGATAGGTGGTGTTTCTGTGGCCATATAGGTTATATTGTTTGTGGGTAAAATACCATAATACCACTTCATAATTCTCATATTTGTTTCACAATCTGCAAGAAAGGTGTATGTTATATACACCGCGGGTTTAACATCTAACCATAAAATAATTTTTTCACATTGTGATATGTATTCATAGGCTGCACCATTTCATTGTGGCCGTTTTTTTCTAGTGCGCATGCGCGAAATTTTAATACAAGCGCAATGTACATCTCTAACGCAGTGACGTCATTTTAGTAATTCCTTTTGGGTATCTAGTCACAGAGCATGTGCGGCCCATCGTCGGCGTACTCCTCATAGTGAGACCTCGCCATGCGGACGCTTTCATCATACAGCGCATGCGCAGCCTATCGTCTGCCCGGCGCACCCTTCATGGCAAGACGCCGTTTCCATGCGGACGCTTTCATCATACAGCGCATGCGCGGCCTATCGCCTGTGCCGGCGTACTCTTCACAGTACGACGCCGATTCTATGCCGACACATTTATCATATAGCGCATGCGCGGTTTATCGCCTGCGCACTTGTCACGGTGAGACGCCGGTTCCATGCGGACAGCTACATCATACAGGTGAGCAATTCGTTCTAACCATATTTAAACAAGCTCATAGTTTTCTGTTTCCCTGCCTACCTTGCATCGCATACCTTGCTAATGTATTTTGCCGCACATCATGGACCTCAGCAATAGTTATCAGGCAGTTTCATCACATTTGGATCTTCATTGTTAAAGGGACGCAAGTTTCCATCGTTTTGAAATTTTGTAGATGTTCCCTAATGAACCCGTTGTATCTTTTCCTCGGGAAACGCGTCGGAACATGGAAGGAATGTAGATCAAATACACATATAAAGTCCTAATTTATGGCAATCTAGCCCTCCCTGCATATATCGCTGTGCTGGAATATGGAACATAGATGGAACGTAGATTAATATATATATGGCAATCTAGCCTTTTCTGCATACACTAGTGTGCTGAAATATATACTTAATGAAGATATATTTATATTTTTATATGTAGGTTTAACATATTATAGCCCTACTCCTAGATTACAGTACACATTATTGTACTTTGTCCAGCGCATATCTCTGTGCTTGAGTATTGTAATATCTGTATTATATTTATTTATTTTTGTTTTGTTTTTCTTTGGCATTTCTATTTAGTTTTTTTCATCACAACATTGCACTTCATTTTTGTAGTTATTTCTTCATTTATAGTTTTTGTAGGATTTAAGATCATTTTTGGATAGAGTAGGGATTGTTTTAGGGCTAGGTAGGTTAGGTTCCCGAGTAGGGTTGCCGTTCTTCAGGGCGGTACCCCTACTTTTCTCTAAGTTTTAGCATTATTAGGGATTTATAGGGACACTTTAGTTCTCCCTTTTATTAGAAAATTTGAATAAAAGTAATATTTTAGCCTGAAGGTGTATTTCTTCCCATATTTGTAGTTTTTTTCTGAATACCACTGTGACAGATGTGAGAATCTAGAAGATCGCATTAGAGACTTGGAGGAGCAGACTGCAACACTGAGGGTGACTGACAACTATGAGAGGAGTTTGCTTCTCACAGAGCATAAATTTAGTGGGCTAAATGTAAGGATGGAATAATAGATCAGCAGGATGAGCCCTGTAGCTGGGTTAAGAAGTTAGGAAGAGTTCTAGAGGTAGAAAAAGGAAGGCCACTTCTGCTCCTGAGCTTCCTAGAAAGATTGCCAAGTTGTGTGATAATGCTGGGGCATCAGTCTCAGAAATAGCAACCCTAGTGGATACTACCCTTCCTTGCAGTCGGGGGGTAATGCAGGTGGCTAAAGACAGTGGTTATAGGAGATTCTATAATTAGGAGGATAGACTGCCTCAACCAAATGGTTTGCCGTCTCCCTGGCGTCAGGGTTCAGCATGTGGTGGACCGGGTGGATAAATTACTGGGAAGGGCTGGCGATAACTCGGCTGTCATGGTTCATGTTGAAACCAATGGTAATATATGCTAATCTAAGAATCCTAAAAAATAATTTTAACGAGCGAGGCTCCAAGCTCAAGGGAAGGACCTCCAAGGTGGTGTTCTCCAGAATACTGCCTGTGTCATGCACAACACAGGAAAGACAGCTGGAGCTCATCGAGTTAAATGTATGGCTAAGTCCTGGTGTAGGATAGAAGGGTTTGTGTTATTAAAGCATTGGGTTGACACTTCATTGGAGTAATATCTGTTTTCTACAAATAAATTGCACCTGAATGGAAGGGTCCTCTTTTTTTCATTCAGTTTATTAATGATATAGGGGAGGGTATTAATAGCACTGTTTCTATTTTTGCAGAGGACACCAAGCTATGTAGTGTAGTGCAATCTATGGAAGATGTTCAAAAATTGCAAGCAGACCCAGACACACAGTGTTTGGGCATCCACTTGGCAAATTAAGTTCATTGTGGATAACTGTAAAGTTCTGCATCAGGGTACTAATAATCTGCAGGAATCATATGTCCGCAGGGGGTAAAAAATTGGGAGAATTCCATGATAAGGATCTGGTCGTTCTGGTAGATCATAGATTACAGAACAAAATGCAATGTCAATTAGCTGCCTCTAAGGCCAGCAGGATATTGGCATGTGTCAAAAGACGCATGGGCTAGCGTGACAGGGATGTAATATTACCGCTGAATAAAGTATTGGTGCGGCCTCATTTGGAAAATGCTGTTCAGTTCTGGCCTCCAGTTTATAAAAAGGATGTAATGGAGCTGGAGAGTGCAAGGAGGAGCAACCAAACTAAAAAGGGGAATAGAACAGGTTATGAAAAGAGGTCAAAAGAATTCAACTTATTTAGAAAATTGAGAAAAGATGGCTACAAGACAGGATTAATTTTTACATATATAAATGGCCCCTACAAAAAGTATGGTAAAAAGCCAGGTATACAAACGAGAGAGAATGCTTCACCCAATTCTGAGGTCTCCCGACATGAGGTAATTAATCCAAGGCGTAGTTCCTAGAGCGTGGAGGTGGTGAAGAGCCTGGAGTTAGCCCATGGATTCAAATGGGCTTATACAATTAGTATTCAAAAATTAGGATTTTCTCCGGCTCCTTCATATCAGACTCTTTATTTTAAGTTACAAAAGTTAAAATTCCATAATAGCATCCAAGTTAGCTCACGCGTTTCGGGTATTAGAACCCTTAATCATAGCATCACTATGATTAAGGGTTCTAATACCCGAAACGTGTGAGCTAACTTGGATGCTATTATGGAATTTTAACTTTTGTAACTTAAAATAAAGAGTCTGATATGAAGGAGCCGGAGAAAATCCTATTTTTTGAATACTAATGGTAAAAAGCCATTTCATGTAAAACCCCCTCAGAAAACAAGAGGTCAAAAAAAAAAAAAAAAAAGATTCAGTTTCCAAGAGAGAAAAGCCTTCTTCACCATGAGAACTGTGAATCTGTGAAATAGCTTGCCGGAGGAGCCGGTCACAACAAGAAGAGTTAAGAGTTTCAAGAAAGGCTTAAACAACCACTTCTTACTAAATAATATTAATATTTATGTAGCTGTATAAAATATCTGGACCCAGTCTGATGGCAACTTTGGGATCAGGAATGAAATCTTCCTTTAGGGCAGATTGGTACTTGCTTAATGGGTTCCAAAGTCTTCATCAGTAGGGGAAATTTGGTTGAACTTGGTCATATGTCCTTTTACTAATTAGGATACAATAGGTAAATTTGTTTATAAATTAACATTTGGTTGGCAAAAAATATAATCCAGGCAGAAGCAGAGCTACACCTGTACCCCTTTAACTCAAACACATATATAAAATAAAAAATATATTCATACCAAAATGATTCTATTTATAAATTATAAAACTGTAAATCTAAAATAACACTAGTCATGATAGGAGCATCTTCATATCTTACTCAAAGCACTGACCACCCAGGCACCATGAGGTACAACACCTCAGCTCCATTCAGTTAATGCTACAAAGATTTCAGAATGAACCATGGCCTAAGTGTGGCTGGAATACCTTGTTAAAACAAAACTATACAAAAGGTTTACTACCTTTGTCTCACAGTAGATCCTGCTGCTCTAGGCGACACAGCTTTACTTGGGGAACGTCCAGAGGCACCAACATTGGTGGAACTTGCTGCAGGACCAGGCTGAAGAAAAAAAAAAAAAAAAAAAGTTTTCATTGGATATACAAAAGTCCATGTCTGAACTGAAAGGATTGTGACAGGATACCACCTAGAAGCAAATTTAAATGTAGATTCATACTTCTACCACAGGATGTTATGTAATGTTCCAGCAACTCTGGTTTATGAGTTACAAAGGAAAAAGATTGATAAATAGTAATGAATACAACCTTGGCAGCAGATCACTTTATGTTTGATGTATACATTTCACGGAACACTACAAAGCCTGCCATAGTATACGGTAGGTATCACCTATAAGCTCTTGAACTTTTTGCATATGTCAGGTGAATGGGCCCTATGAACAAGTTGACTGTATATGCTAGTGGCCTTCTTGACACATGCACAGAACAGTCCTTGAAAAGAACTTTAATAAAATATTCCCCGAGGTAAATGGCCAATTCACGAAAACAATACAAAACATGATCTGACCATCACACGTGAACAGACCCTGACAGAATCACCTGATGGTCCACCACATTCGAACAAGAATAATTGTTTGATAATTAGGTGAAAGCATGTATAGCATTTTGACCACATGGCTGTAGAAGGGCAGAGCCAAACTGCTCATATATGAACCATCAGTTACCACAAAACAGCACAGCAGTTTTTGTTCATGCTGCTTGATCAGGGAAGATTCATTATTCTTATGTCTTTCATCTATGTAAGCAGCAAGGCCACTGATACCATGTAAAGTAGTCAGTGTACAGCTTGTATAACAGTGCAAATTTAGTGTGCCCTCAAAATATCTCAACATACATGCATCAATCTCTAAACCGCTGGCAACAAAAGTGAGTACACCACTATTGTGCCCAATTTGCCAATTTCCCTCCACGGTGTCATGTGACTACTTTTTCTTAGGCCTCGTTCACACGGCCTATTTTGCCGCGGATTGGCGCCGTACTGCGTGCCGGATTTGCGCTGCAGTACGGCGCCAATCCGTCGGAGTCATTACGGTAATCCACTGCTCTCATAGAGAACAGTGGATTCCGTCGCTCCTCCCCGCTCGGAGCAAGTGGGGGGGGGGGGGGGGGAGAAAGTGACATGCACATTATTTACGGCGCGTACGCGCCGTAAACAATGCATTGTCTATGGGGCTGGGAGCGGCGCCCCCGCTGCGCTCCGGCCCCGCCCCCGTCCCTTATTCACGGCGGATTTGTGAGCTCAATACGGCTCACAAATCCGTCGGGAATAAGTCGTGTGAACACGGCCTTACAAGGTCTCTGGTGTGAATGGTAAACAGGTGTGTTAAATTTGGTTATCACTCTCTCATACTGGTCACAGGAAGTTCAACATGGCACCTCATGATAAAGAACTGTGTGAGGATCTGAAAAAAAGAATTATTGTCTAGGCTATAAGAAGACTGTCAACATCCTGAAAGTGAGCTGCAGCGCGGTGGCCAAAATCATACAGCGGTTTAAACAAGACAGAATCCACTTAGAACAGGCCTCACCATGGTCGACCAAAGTTGAGTGCACATGCTCTGCGTTCTATCCAGAGATTGTCTTTTCAGAATAGTCGTATGAGTACTGCCAACTGTGCTGCAGAGGTTAAAAAGGGCTAGGGTTTTTTTGTTTTTTTTTGGGGGGGGGGTGGGGGCTGTCAGTGCTCAGAACATACACCACACAGAGTCAAATTGGTCTACATAGCTGTCATCTTGGAAGGAAGCCTCTTCTAAAGGTGAAGCACAAGAAAGCCCACAAACAGTTTGCTGAAGACAAGCAGATTAAGGACATGGATTACTGGACAAGAGAAAAAGAGATCAACTTATTCGGTTCAGATGCTGTCATGCATGTGTGGCAGCAACCAGGTGATTCAAACTTTGTGTTGGGAGTGTTAGTCATGGTTTGGGGCTCCATGAATGCTTCTTGCTGGATGTGACTATGTCCGATTGTGAATAGGGGATCCTATGTTTTCTATACATTGGTATCACCTTTCTTTGTACTCCTGCCTGTAATGATTATGAAAAAAACACTGAACAGTTATCTACATTACAAGACACAGTGTGTCTATAACCAAGGTTAACAGCCAGATCAAAAACTGCAGGATTTTTTTTTCACATGAATAGTGGCAACAAAGAAAAGAAAACTTCTTGAAAACCATGTTTAACCTAAAAACTTGATTTAAATAGGTCATTTTCTCATCATACAATCCCTTAAATTGTAGCATAGTAGTAAGAGTAAAACCTGATTTATGAAAGGATGGTTTTACAGCAAATATTTAAAGAGGCTACAATCAGATTTTGCTGTGAAAAATGCAGGAGGATCACAGATCATGTGCCTTAGAGCTGCCGTAGATTGTGGCAAGGCAAACTGGAGTAACAGACAACTTAGTGAAAAGAAAGATATGGTTCCACCCCATACTCGATATTCCCAGGAGGTCTCTCCCATTCAAATACTAGCCAAGCCCAATCCTGCTTAGCTTCAAAGTGGTATGGCTAGAATTACCAATATTTAACATGAATTCCAATCCAACACATTTTCCCTGTGTGGTTTCAGGTTCATCAAGGAACTAATCAAAATTCCATTGTCATTCTACATGAAGGCCAGACTAAAATCACCAATACTTAAAGAGGCTGTGCCATTACTGACTTCATCTATTCACAGGATAGGTGATAATTATCTGATTGCAGAGGGTCCCACTGCTTGGACTCAACGAATTGATAAAATAAGGACCCCGAGCTCAAACAGCGATGAAAGCTTTAAACATGCATACTGCTTCTCTATTTAAAGTCTATGGGACCAACAGAGATAAGAGTACAGTGTCTGGCTATCTCCATCGGTCTCATACAAAACTAGGGAAATATGGGGGATCCCCTATTGGTGGGGTGGGAGGGGGGGGGGGTGGGGGGAGTTCAGTAGTGTGACCCGCAGTGATCAGATATTTATCACCTATTCTGTGGATAGGTGATAAAGGTCAATAGTTGCAGAACCTCTTTAATCATATATACTCACTTGATGCTTTAATAAACAATTATAACCATAGCAAACTCAAAAGAGAAACAAGGAAGGGAGTCCCCTAAATACAGGAATTATGCAGTATACTTTGTAGTGAGATGAAGCCTACAACTCGTGGTGAAGACAATCCTCTGAGAGGGCAAAGCAAGTGAAAAAGACCGACCAAGATCAGGTTGCAGACCGGGACCTAACCAGATGAAGAGCCGATGACGGGCTCTTACGTAAGCTCTTGTAAACAGGGCCATCACCCCTTGGACCTGATCTGCAAGTGATTTTTTAGGCCAAGACTACACCGCACAGGAATACTGTTAGATTTTCTGTGGTTGCAGTATTTTGGAGCCACCAACAGTCGGTTTCTTGTACAATTGTACTTGCAGACAGCAAAAACTAAAACCAACCGCGTTTTCTGCGCAATAAGTGAGAAAAACCGCAGTCCTGCATAGGACAGAAGGCCGACTGATGGTTTTGTCCTACGCAATGTGGCCCTAGCCTTATTGTGCTGCGTGTTTTTTTTTCTCTGCACCTACAGCCTCTGAATTGTAAAGTGCTGTGGAATATGTTGGCACTGTATAAAGATTATTATTCTTAGTGACTTGTTATCACCTGACATATCTAAAGTTTGAGCAAGTCCTGTTTTTAGCTATTAGCCTATTCTGAAAATCTTATCCCCATTTTATGACTTCAGCAACTGTGTTCATCTCTATTAAGAACATCTATGGAAACGAATAGAGTGGCACAAGAACAGCCTTTTGCCAGTCCTTTAAGGCCAACTCATTGCGAGCTCTATGCTGACCTCCGACACAGGACTTACAAGATGGGAGAACGCTTTATAGGCTCTCTTGGGAATCAGGTAGAAGCACAGTGCACAAAGAGTGCACCCACTTCAGTCCAGCAGCACCGACGCTTAAAGTTAAAAAGAACCTAGCAGAAAAAAACATCAACGTGCTGGTGGAAACCCGTTAGTACTGACAGTGGGACCACCATGCCAACAATTAACAGCAGCACTTCCCCGCTCGGAATCAATCCATCAGCCCTAAATTCTCCATGATCCCCAACGTGGGCTATGAAATGTCCCACTACACGACAAGTAGGTGAAAAAGTAAAAATGAATCAGTTGATAAAATACGTAATCCATAAGTAACCATTGAACTCTCACCATCTTTCTGAGTAGCTACGTTGCTCCTTCACCGTCGACGTGCAGTCAAATGCAGCTAAGCACCGTCAATTACTAACTGTAATAGAAAGAACACGACACCGGAAATTCAACCAGCGGCCAATCACATTTCCGAACGTACATAGTTTTGAGCCAGTGTCCTATTACTTCTCCGCGGCTAGGTAAGAAGAAGTGATAGATGTCGCTAT
Organism: Phyllomedusa bahiana; assembly: GCA_025379985.1. Lineage (NCBI taxonomy): Eukaryota > Metazoa > Chordata > Amphibia > Anura > Hylidae > Phyllomedusa > Phyllomedusa bahiana. The sequence continues at coordinate 43,305 of JAODAL010018650.1, read as the reverse complement.
TTTGTGTCTCCTCCCGCCATGTACACGTGTGCAGCGGCAGCCATTTTCTCGAAGCTTGAGCCTAATGACAGGCAGAGGTAAATATCGCTAGCGTAATGGCTGGTAGACTTGAGACAGAAACATAGCACTCTATCGCATGCTTTATTTGTGCACGTTGTAGCGTCTGGGTTTGTATGACACGTCAGCGTTCATGGCCTATAAGCTTTACTGTATGAAGAGCTCTAATTCATCGTTCTAGGCTTGTGAGTACAGCGTGTGTAGATAAAAAGTTTGCTGCTGTAGCTATTTGTGGCGGAGGGAGATGATGTTATAGCATGATGAAGGTGCTTTGCTGGTAACGAATCGGTATGAAGGTTTGGAAGTAATTCAGGCTCCTATTGAAACATTCACACAGCCGTTTATGGGCTGCTATACTATGGAGTGGAGCCCTTGTTTTGTGCAGGCAAATACTTCAAAACCTTCCACTTTACTGTACAGTTTTCTTTTTTGTGGTAATTGTTTAGGAATAGAAGCTTTGACAGAGTAAATCCATTTAGATAAAATAACCCCACAAGTAAGGCTCTGCTATATGGTTGGTGGGTTCACACCATGTTACTGTCTCGTTTGGATCTCTGTTACAAGTAGTTGTTTGAATAAAAAAAAAAGATCCTGAGATACCACTAGGGCAGATAAATCTAAAGTAATTGTTTGCTGTATTTCCAGAAAGTACCGCGTTCTGTGCCAGATTGCAGTACATCCTGGAAATGGAGTATACAGTTGTGATACACTTGTGCTATTGCTTCCTATGAATCTGTTCAGATACCTGACAGGACACTTTTTTGAGGTATCCAACCAGAAATCCACGATGGAGGTCTCAAGCAGGACCGCATCATGTGTACCCAGCATTAAAGGAACCATGAGGGCCACGCTGGGTTTTTTGACAAAAACTGAGTGTGACGGGCCCATTAACATATAAGTGGTTTCATTGGGATGACTTTTGTTTTATCAGGAGGAATAATTTCAATGAAACTGTGGGTGGTGGTTTTGGAGCCTTTAACTGTCATGTGAACAGAGCCTAGCAGCACATGTGTAAATTAAGGTTGCTTCACATACAACAAGCTGTTGGTGGTAAACATTTCAACAGATCATCTGATCAGTATTTTAAAGGGTGTTCCCACAAAACAAGGTGTACTGCACAGGTTGGCTCTCCACTAGCTGCGAGTCGACCATACATGGGGGCGGCACTTGTGGCTGTCCTCTCCATACACTTCTTTGAGAGCACCTGAATATAGCAATGTGTGTGTGCTCAGCTATATTCAGGAGCTCCCATGGAAGTGAACTTGGAGGACAGCCACAAGTGCCACCCTCATCATTCTCATGCACGGTCGGCTTGCAGCTATCTAATTCACACTGATGTCATCATTCCATTTTCAACAGAATGTGCAGATTTATTATGATCAGTCATAACCGGTTAGCCTTCTGGCTGAACAATCATATTTTATTCTTTAGCTCCATTTACATAGTTACATAGTTTGTAAGGCCAAAGACAGACGTTCAGCCTATTGTGCTATAGTGTTCCAGAGGAAGGCAAAAACCCCAATGAGGTAGAAGCCAATTGTCCTCATTTTAGGGAAAACATTCCTTCCCGACTCCAATCTGACAATCAGAACAAATCCCTGGATCAACAACCCTTCTCCAGAATCCTAGTTACTATAACTTGTTATATTATTGCACTCTAGAAATGCATCCAGACCCTTTCTGAACTTTTAGTGAATTCATCATAAGTTTCTCTTATAGTAATAGTAAGACCAGGGCCATATTAATAATATTATGGGCCACTGGGCGGAGCTGTGCACTGGCCCCTCCTACCAACACAACCACTCGCAGGAACAAATATATGCGGTACATTATCCCTTTTAATCTTTAGAAGACGTGAAATGACAAACCCCCTCTCCCTCCAACCTCCCCCTCCTCCCCCACAATTTTAGCGTTTGGATTCTTTTTCTATGATGTTCAGCGCAAATATTGTAATATTTTAATAGATCAGACTTTTATGGACATGGTGATACCAATTATGTGTAACTGTTCTGTTTATTTTTATGACAAGGGGGTGATTTTGAACTTTTAATATTTTTTTCATACTTTAAAAACTTTATTTCCTTTTATACAGTAATACATATGATACTTGACCACTAGGGGGGCTCGATTATATAAGCACTGCAAAAGGGTGTTCAAAGATGTCGGTTCTAGCACATCCTGCATGGGACAGGATGTGTTAGAATTGAAGACAAGGCTTCTAGCCACCACCCGTCAATCTCCCTGCGGTGGTAACGATTACAGTGAGAAATGGTGCGCAGCACCATTTTTCATTCGCTAAGAAGCCACGTGGTCTAAAGGGTTAAACAGCAGGGAACTGAGTCCGTTCTGTTACCGGTGGGTGTCAGCTGCAATTAGCAGCTGGTATCTGTCACCTGTTTAGTGGGATAGCTCCATAACAGCACTATGAAGTAAATGTGATCAATCGGGTATTGGCACATTTGGCATAGTGGGCAGGTGCCAGGTTCTGTTGGAAAATAAATCTGCATCTCCATAAAGCTTGTCAGCAGAGGGAAACTGCTCTAATATTTCCGCGCTGCGCTTACCTTGGACTTGATATTTCACAGTGGACCAACACCAGCAGATAACACGGCTCCCCAAACCATCACTGGCCAGGGAAACTTCACACTGGCCTCAATCACCTTGGTTGGGGCCTTTTTTCATCTTCCCCCAAACCTGGGACCAAAATAAAAATGCAAAATTTATTTCACCCGAAAAAGGGCTTCGGAGCACTGTCCCAATCCCGCCTTTTTTCTCCTTACCCGGGGAAAACCCCTTTTTGGGCAGGTCTCTGGTTCATAAGTCCAGGAAAACAAGGATAAAACATTTTTTAGCCCATGTCCAATATGTGTGTGTATTTGGTTCTAGTACACCCCGGCACAGCCAAACCCCTTGTGAATTTTTAAAAGGGCCTTTTCTTGACAAGCCTTACAATGCTGCAGTAATCCCTGTTGCTTGTGTACCTTTTTCTACCACACTTTGTCCTTCCACCCAATTAATATGCTGTGCTACAGCACTTTGTGAATAGCCAGCTTCTTTAGTAATGGCCTTTTATAGCTGACGGTGAATTCACATGGCGTCTTTGCGCCCCCTTTCCCGATGTTTTAGATGTACGCACTGGCCAGCCAATTTAAAACGCTCGAGCCGGGTTTCCTAACTTTTACTTCCACCCAATACCATCGTGGAAAAAAGGGAATAATCATAGCTTTCAATGAGAGCTATGAATTACCCTATTTGTGGGCCCTACTTTGGGATTATTGTAGCATAATTACGCCCTGAAATACAGCTCACAATAGATACCGTGTACCTTTACCCTCCTTATGGAGGGTTCAAGCTTCTTCTTGACAATGTCAAGGGTCAGCAGTCTTCCCCTTTTTATTAGCTGACGAAGGACCATTTTTTAAAACCAAAGGGCCGTTTTCACACGGCTTTTTAAGCCTAAGCAGCCGGATTTCCACCACATTCCGGGGTTTAATAGGGCGGGGGCACGGCCCGCCGGCCCCATAGACTTGCATTTTTAAGGCGTGTATTGTGCCTTGATAAGGCAGGGGACTTTCTCCCCCCCCCCGGCGGATTTTCCGACGGGTAGGACACGAATCCACTGTTCTCTAAGAACTGTGGATTACTGTAATTACTGCGACGGATTGGGCCATACTGCGCGCAAATCCGGCGCCATCGGGTCCCTGCGGGAAATAAGCCGTGTGAACGGCCCCTTAAGAAACCTTTTTGCGTGACACCATGAGTCAACAGTGTTTTCATGCTATTCTGTTTTTCTGGTATACTGAATTTTGGGTTTTTATTAGCTGCAAGCACATAAAAAAAAAAAAAATAACACTTGAAATATTTCTCTGTGTTAAGGCTAGTTACACTTTGGGATTTGCAGGGCGTAATTACCCGTTGACCGGGGGGCGGGGGGGGGAAACGGGGGGGCAGAGCAGGGGCCGGCCCCTTTGCCGCCCCTAGACTTGAAATTTCCGCGGCGCGTATACCGCTGTAATTCCGTGTGAATTTTCTCCCCCCCCGGCTTCGCCGAGCGGGGAGAGGAGACTAATTCATAGTTTTTCCTATGAGAAAGTAATTACCGAATGAAGGGGGCCCTTTTCGGCCCCTAAATTTCCCCCACTTCCGGGGGTAATTAGGACCGAAACGGGCCCAAATTACCGTGTGAACATAGCTTAATAAGTCTATACAATGAGTTTCTCTATTTGACTTGAATTGCAGACATTAACTGTTTGATATTCTAATTTTTTGAGGTGTGCTAATATAATGCAGGGTCCAAAAGGGCTGATTTTGCTTTTTTTCAATAATCAACGAAATTGGGATTGTAAAGTTTTTCCTTTTAAATTTTTGTTTTAATGTAGATTGTTAAAACCTTTTTCCTTGATTATTTTCATATAGTTTCTATCCCTCGAATAGAATGGGACCATCTGTACTATTTATTCATCCAGACCTTGGAATCGGAGGAGCAGAGAGACTTGTTGTTGATGCGGCGCTTGCACTAAAATCACGTGGGTGTCAAGTTCAAGTTTGGACGGCCCATTATATTCAACATTGTTTTTTAAACAATAGATTCAGGCTCTAGTTAGATCTGGGGGATTGGCTTTCCCAAACTTTTTTGGCAGATTCCTGGCTCTATGTGCTACATTAAATAATTTTTTGCCCTTTAAAAATAGTCTTCCTCAGTGGCGAACAATTTGATGTGTTTTTTTGTGTCAGTAATTTTGACTTTTTTTCTCCCTAACAGTAAAAAACAGGTGATTAGGTCTGCAGTATCCAATGCTGACCATGTACAACTTAATTGATTGTACAGAAGTGGTCCTGTTTCTGAAGGTATACAGCCATGTATTTCATTTCTCTTGCAACCCCTTTTGCTAGTTCCACCGCATGCTGCAGATGCTGTTTTATGCACCTGCACTTGACATTAAAATGGCCTTAATGCGGTCACGTTTTTGCATTGAAAATTACGTAAAAAATGGAAAATACCTTTTTTCCGAGGACTTAGTTTTTGAAGAGTTCTGGGAAAAGGGGTTTTCCACCCCAGGTTTTCAAACATGACTGTTTTCTGTCTTACAGCTCAAAATCCAGGAGTGTGTCTCTCCTCCCAGTAGGCGTGTTTTGCCTCACTGAAGACTGGTGACATAATCACACACACCCCCTCGCTCCCTGCTCCTGCCTTAGTCATCATTCTGTGTGAGCAGGGGAAGGGAAATGATGCCCCAGCTCTGCAACCCTCCTGCAAGGTCTTTTTTATCCCTGGAGAGCTTTGCCCCCCTCCACACCCCCTTTAAAACCCGAACACCTGCATTGCTGTAAACATAATAATACACTGAACTGATGAAACAAATGTGAGAAATGCAATCCCTTCCCCCCTCTTTTTATCAGGCAGGGGTGAGGGGGAATGAGGTGTAATTGTGTTATGTGGGGAAGAAAGAATCTAGCCTAAGACTCGTAATTCCCCCAGTCTTTTACCTAGAGATCTTTTTGGGGGAGGAGCAAGGCCTGGGGCAGCCTTTATTATACAGACACAACTAGCACAGTTTTTTGGGGCTTTTTACATAGCTAAGGGGGAAAGCAGGCAGCTGTCACAACAAAGGGGGGTATCCCCCACAGGGGCTTCCAAACCGGGTGAAAGAAAACAGGCACCAATCACAAAGGGGGGATGACCCACCTAAGGCTTCAGATTTTTGCTCTGACCCACAGTCAACAAACCACTGCTAACTAAATCATTTAGGGAATAAAACTAATTGCAAAATGCTCTTTTTTTACTGTTTCCATCTTACAGGTATGATCTTTTTAACCAAAAAAACCTTTAAGGTTTATTCTTTGGGTTTTCACACACCTTTTTTGAGCATTTTTAATGCCCCAATTAAATTCCTTTAATACCCGATCCTCTTTCAGTTGTCTAAATTGTTTAAAAGGTTTTCAGTAATTACTGTACTTTAAATCTTGTGGGTTAAAAACAAACTGATTGATTTCTCCCTTTCCAAAAATTTTGAAAAGTGAAAAAAAACTTGCTGGGAAAAAAGGGACATAATTGATGCAGTTAAAAACTGCGCTTTGAAACACCCCACTGTTTTAATACTAATGATCAATTACATCTGCATTATAATCACTTGAAGGAGGCCTTGTTTTTTATGCTTTTAAGGACCTTAATGGGTAGAAGCCCTTTCAAACCTCACCATTTAAGAATGCAACTGCCAGGGAAAGTGATGGTTATGAATTCAAACAGGTTCAATGTTGTGGAGTATATTGAAGCTACAGTATACAGGCAGTCCCCGACCTACGTCGTTCCGACTTGCGTCTGTCTCCTATTTACGAACAGACATTGGAATGATAAGCCTGAGACCTTCCTGTGTCGGGCTGCACAACAAATGTAATCACTGCTTCTGCCGGCTGCCTTGGAGCGCAGCTCTTCCTCCCTCCTCTCCCTGCTCGCTCACACAAAGCAGGTCCGTGGAGGAAGTTTGCTCTGAGCCCAGCCCTGCACAGACACGTGTTGGGGGAGAGCACTGATAACACTGCCTCGCCAATATCCACAGGTAGAGAGAAGCTGCCAGGACTGTAGTGGAGGAGGAGAAGGAGCAAGGCTGCAGTTAGGCTATGTCTACACTGCAGTGGACAAAAAACGACCTGAAAACGAGTTACTAAAAACGTTCATGAAACTGAGGCTATGTCTACACTGCAGTGGACAAAAAACGACCTGAAAACGAATTACTAAAAACGTTCATGAAACTGAGTTTTCTGTCCACTGCCTGTCAAAAGCAGCTGAAAAAAACGTCAGTTTTTTGGTGCGTTTTTTTCGTTTTTTGGAGCGTTTTTTTAAAGCGTCTTTGCCTGTTTTTTAATGAAATGCACAAATTAAGCCATTGGATGAAAGCTACACCCTACAGGTGGAGTTAACATGTTAAGTATTCACTTCCTTTAGATCACTGTAGCCATTGTGAGTACATTGTCCTTTGTGTGCTGCTGCTGCGTGCTACTGCTTTTTTTAAATTTTGCACCAGATTCTTGCACCAAAATCCACAAAAACCCACATTATCTTTCATACAGCAAGATAAACGTAAATTTGCATCAAAATCTGTAAAAAAAAAGGATTTTAGTTGCCAAACTCCCAAAAACGCATTATTGCGCCAAATTCCGTAAAAAAAAATTTTTTTTGTGTCCGGAGCCAGATCAATTTTTTAGCCCCAAAATTTTTAAAGATTATTAACTAAGCCCCCCCAAAACCCCTCAAAAATCGGATTCTGGCGCCGAAAATCCATAAAAAATGTATTATTTGCGTCAAAAGCTAGATCACTTATTAGCGCCAAAATCTGTAAAGATACGGATTTTTGTCCTAAAAGCCATAAAAAATGGATTCTTGTGCCAAAATGCGTAAAAAAACGTATTTTTGGCGTCAGAAGCGAGATAACGTTATTAGCGCCAAAATCAGTAAAAAAAATTATTTTAGTGTCAAAAAAACGTAAAAAAACGGATTTTTGCGGCAAAATCCGTAAAAAACGGATTTTGCCGTCAGAAGCGAGATTACGTTAGTAGCGCCAAAATCAGTAAAAAAAAAATTATTTTAGTGTCAAAAAACGTAAAAAAACGGATTTTTGCGCCAAAATCCATAAAAAAAAACTTATTTTTGGCGTCAGAGGCGAGATAGCGTTATTGGCGCTAAAATCTGTAGAAAAAATTATTTTAGTGCCAAAAAACTTAAAAAAACGGATTTTTGCGCCAAAATGCGTAAAAAACGGATTTTTGGCAACAGAAGTGAGATAACGTTATTAGCGCCAAAATCTGTCAAAAAAATTATTTTAGTGCCCAAAAACGTAAAAAAACGGATTCTTGCGCCAAAATCCGTAAAAAAAACTATTTTTTTGCATTAGCGGCGAGACAGAGTTATTAGTGCCAAAATCTGTAAAAAAAAAAAAAAAAATTTATTTTAGTGCCAAAAAACATAAAAAACGTATTCGGGGCCCCAAAAATCCGTAAAAAAACGTATTTGGCGCCAAACCGAAAAAAACGTATTTTCATCAGTAGCAAGAAAATTTTTTAAATAGAAACCAAAATTGTTTAGAAAAGGAGTTTAGCACAAAAATTGTAAAAAACCAATTCTGACGGCAAATCTGTAAATAACGTATTTTTAGCGAAAAAAAATAAATGCCAAAAATCTTTTAGCGCCCAAAGCAGATCATTTGATTACAAAAGGTACAAAAAAAGGATCATAAAAGACCTTCATGCAGATTTGATAATGAAATAACCTTTGTACCCCCACTATAGGGGGGACTTGGGTCTCCTGGGGGGTTTTTTGAAAAATCGCGGGAAAAAAAAAGCAGCGAAAACGCGCCAAAAAATCATCAAGACGTCCGGCGCTTTCCATAGACCCTGTAGAAAATTTTCTGCCCTGCTCTGGGTTTTTTTAAAGGGGTTTTGAAAAAAACGAGCAAAAAAAACTCAGGAGACAGGGACTTTTTCCCAATAGAAGTCTATGGGAGTGATTTACATTCTTTTTTTTCCAGCGTTTTAGAAAACGAAAAACGCAAAAAAACGCTGACGTTTTTCTGGCGTGTGAATACCCTGAGTTTTCGCCACTCCCTGTAAAACAGCTAAAAAAAACGTCCTTTTTTTTGGGGGTCTTTGCTCTGCTTTTTAATATATGCAAAAATTTAAGCCATTGGAAGTAAACTACCCTCAGGTTGATTTAAATTTTAAGTTTTCACTTCCCTTTTAGATCACTTAGCCATTGTGAGCACTTTGTCCTTTGTGAGCTGCTGGTGCTACTACTTTTTTAAAATTTTGCACCATTTTCTTGCCCAAAATCCCACAAAAACGCAATTATTTTTCATACAGCAAAAACTTTTTTTAGCTCAAAAACGCAAAGAAAAGGATTTTAGCGCCAAAATCCCAAAAAAGCATTATTGCCCAAATTTCCTTAAAAAAAAAAATTTTTAGTGTTGGAACGAATCACTTTTTTTAGCGCCAACATTTTTTTAAAAATATTGATTTAAACCCCAAAAACCGTAAAAAAAAAAAGTATTTCTGGCGTCAGAGGCGAGATAATTATTACGCCAAAGTTGTAAAAAAAAAAAAAAATTTTTTTTAGTGCCAAAAAAACGTAAAAAAAAAGGTTTTTTGCGCCAAAAATCCTAAAAAAAATATTTTAGCGCGAAGCGAATAACTTATTAGCCCCCCAAAAAACTGTAAAAAAAATTATTTTAGTGCCAAAAAAAAAGGATTCTTGCGCCAAAATCCGTAAAAAAAATATTTCTGGCGTAAAGCGAGAACTTTATTAGCGCCAAAAATGTTTTAAGAAAAGTTTTTTCATCAAAATCTTAAAAAAAAAAAAAAAAAAAAACGTATTTTTAGCTAAAAGAAAAAATGAATTGCGAAAAAACGTTAGCGCCAAAGCATATCATTTTTATTAAAAAGGTACAAAAAAGGACACTCAAAACATTGTATGCAAATTTTAAAGAATATAACCTTTTCCACCCCCTTATAGGGGGACTTGGTCTCCTGGGGGGGTTTTTTTGAAAAATTGCGGGGAAAAAAAGCAGTGAAAAAGCACCAAGAGATCCCCCACTTCCCCCTTTACCCTTTTTAAATTTTTTGCACGGCTCGGCGTTTTTTAAAAAAATGTTGCAAAAAACGACCGGAAAAAAACAGCAAAAAAAAAGTCGGTGTAACGCAGAGGGTTTTTTTCAATAAAGTCAGGGGGATGATTACAAATCGTTTTTTCCCGCGTTTTTTTTAAAAATGAAAAACCTGAAAAAACACGTTTTTTGGCAGTGTAGACATACCTTAAGTATGCACAAATTAAAGGGGTTGTTCTCTACAAAGAATAGTTTCAAATTGTAGGGAACACAAAATAAAGACTTTTCCCAACTTTATTGCTTTTTCCTCTTTTTCCCTAAGGAATACAAGTAAATTTTATAAAACTCCCTGGCTATTTCAGTTCCCTCAGTAACCAACATGTAAAAAAATTTTCCCCCTGCTGTTTTTTTCAAAGAGTAACAGTGAGTAATGTCATCCCAAAAAGGTCTCGCGTGTCCTGGCTGCCACAGTAAAAAGCTTGATTTATGTAAAATAAACTGAACTGTAATTAGGGTTTTTGTTTTGGGGATCAGATAAGAAGTCCTTTTAGTAGTTTGAGAAGCTAATCTGATCTAATTGGCATCTGAAAGCAGAGCATGGAGCACAGAGCTGTACAAGCTGTATGCAAATGAGCATATGCAAATGAGTCAGTCTGAACCAGGAAGTGGCAGAGTATTTCATTCATGAGTTGTCTGAAACTCTGAAGGGAGACAACTCCTTTAAGCCATTAGATCATAGTTGCCAACCCTCCCGGTTTCGGCGGGTCACTCCCGCTAATGGGGGCTGTGTCCCGACCTCCCGCTTGGGTGGCATAACCTCCCGCCTCTTTAGAGAAGCTGGAGGTTATCTGTATACAGAGGCATCAGGCAGCGTCTCTAGAACGCTGCCCTTCAGCCTCTGTCCTGCGCCGCCGCCGGCAATGCTCTCCTTCAGAGGAAGCTGCGAGAGCATTGCTGGGAAAGGGGTGGGGCTTAGCGGCACCCATGAAGCTCCGCCCCCTTTCCCCGAGTTTGAAGAACTAGGAAGCCAGCAGGACAGGTGTGTGCTGGGCTGGCTGTGTGTGTGGGGAGGGGGTGGCTGATTGCCTGTGAGGGGAGGGGAGTGTGTGCAGTGACTGAGTGCTTGTGAGGGGAGAGGAGTAAAGTAAGTTTTATTATTTTATTGTTACTAGCTATAGGGGCATCTGCCTGGCTCATGGGGGCATCTGCCTGGCTCATGGGGGCATCTGCCTGGCTCATGGGGGCATCTGCCTGGCGCATGGGGGCATCTGCCTGGCTCATGGGGATATCTACCTGGATAAAGGGGGCATCTGCCTAGCTATTGGGGGCACTACCTGGCTAATGGAGGCACTACCTGGCTATTGGGGACAGCTACCTGGCTTAAAGGGGGCATTAACCTGGCTACAGGAGGCTACTACCTGGTTCAAGGTTCAAATAGGCCACCGAGATACCTACCTATTGGGACACAGTTTGGCAGTATCTCCCAGCTCTCCTGGATGCTGAATAGACCATCCAACAGTTCAGTGAAGCTGGGTGACGCCAAAACCCTAATTTAGCTTTCTTCCAGAGCCATTACACAGTTAGGTGGAGTAGGGTGTGGCTTAAATGCAAGATGGGCGTGGATATGCAAATTTTCTTTCAAAAGTTGGCATGTATGCATTAGATGTAAACTACACCCTACAGGTGGAGTTAACATGTTAAGTAGTCACTTGCTTTAGATCACTGTAGCCATTGTGAGCACATTGTCCTTTGTGTGCTGCTGCGTGCTACTAACTTATTAAATTTTGCACCAGATTCTTGCACCAAAATCCACAAAAACCCACATTATCTTTCCATATAGCACGATAACTGTATTAGCGTCAAAATCTGTAAAGAAAAGGATTTTAGCGCCAAAATCCCCAAAAAACGCATTATTGCGCCAAATTCCGTAAAAAAATATATTTTTAGTGTCAGAAGTGAGATCAGTTTATTAGCGCCAAAATGTTTAAAGATATTGATCTTAGCCCCCAAATCCGTGAAAAAACGGATTCTGGTGCCGAAATCCGTAAAAGATGTATTTATTTGCGTCAAAAGCTAGATCACTTTATTAGAGCCAAAATCTGTAAAAATAATTTTAGTGCCAAAAAACGGATTCTTGCGTCAAAATCCGTAAAAAAAAATGTATTTCTGGCGTCAGAAGCGAGATTACTTTATTAGCGCCAAAATATGTTGAGAAAGGGATTTTAACACCAAAATCCGTAAAAAAACAGATTCTGCTGCCAAAATCTGTAAAAAAAAAAAAAAAAAAAAAAACGTAAATTTAGCGAAAAAAATATTAATTGCGCAAAAAAAGTTAGAAACCAAAGAATAATAATTTTATTACAAAAGGTACAAACAAGGACACATCAGACACTTGTATGTAGATTTGATAATGAATAACCATTGCAAAATACGACCAGTAAAAAAAAAAAACGGGCAGAAAAAAGCTCAGTGTAGACAGCAGGATGTTTTTACAATAGAAGTCTATGGGAGATGATTACAGTCGTTTTTTAAGGGTTTTTATAAAAACGAAAAACGCTGAAAAAACGGACGTTTTTCTGTGCAGTGTAGACATAGCCTTAAAGACCTTTACTAGAACAAATGTGCTTCTCCTCCCCTCCTCTCCTTCTGAAACTCTCTCAGCAGGGGGGGGCACAAAAGCAGGAGCAGTTGTGTGTTAAAGGCATGCTGACAACTCTATAGTGTAACCATGTGTGGCAGGTAGACTGACAGTTTTGTAATATTGTCATACACAAAATAGGGAACAGTGTCAGCTCTGTGGATCAGTTTAATATGTGTATTACTTCTATAATACTGACCCACAGTGCTGCTCAGTATTATAGAACTGCAGACTGATTGTCGGTCAGTATCATATAAGTAATATACATATACAATACTGACTGACAGTCTACAGTTATGTAATATTAAGCAGCTCTGTGGGTCAGTATTATATATTTATAGTGCAGACTGAGTGAAAGTTCTGTGGCTTAGTATTTATATTTGTATATTACTTATATAATACTGTCCCTGGCACTACATATGTGGTGTGAATTGCTGTCATTTGTAGTTATGGAACTACAAGTGCCAGCGTGGCACACCATACATGTACTAAATACATTGGTTCCGACTTAAATACAAATTCAACTTAAGAACGAACCTACAGTCCCTAACCCGTATGTAACCCGGGGACTGCCTGTATAAGCAAAGGAATAAATACTGCTGCTGTTGACTTGTGATTCTAAGATAAAGAGTAAAGTAAATTATTATATATGGGGGGATTGCAGATGGTGCATTTTCCTGATATGTAGACAAATATTCACCCAAAAGACCACAAATAAATCAGAATGTGTTGTTTTGTACATATGGCTTCTGATGTGACAGAACAGTTAATTTTTATTCTGCTCTTTCCAGGTATCTGCCTGCATCCCAATTTTCAAACTGACCAGACACAGAAAACGTGTTTTATTTTATTGCCATTTTCCAGACCAGCTGCTTACTCAGAGGATATCCTTGTTTAAGAAGATTTATAGAGCACCCATTGATTGGTTGGAAGAGAAGACCACAGGCATGGCTGATTGTATTCTAGTTAATAGTCATTTCACTGCTAAAATCTTCAAAGAAACATTCACATCATTGTCTCATATAAAACCTGAGGTTTTATATCCATCATTGAATGTTAGCAACTTCCAATCTCCTGTTTTTGATAGTCTAGCTGAACTAATACCTACAAAAAGAAAGATTGTATTTCTTTCAATCAACCGATATGAGAGAAAGAAAAACCTTAACCTTGCACTAGAATCTCTGTGTACCCTTCGTGAAACAATAAGTTTGCAAGACTGGGAGAAGGTTCATCTTATCGTGGCTGGGGGATATGATGAGCGAGTAAGCGAAAATGTTGAGTATTATCAAGAACTTAACCAACTTGCAGTAAAGTATGATATTAGCAACCATGTTTCATTTTTAAGATCTCTTTCTGATGAACAAAAACTTAATCTTCTGCACAACTGCATGTGTATATTATACACTCCAAGCAATGAACATTTTGGAATTGTCCCAATAGAAGCCATGTACATGTACTGTCCAGTTATAGCTGTTAACTCAGGTGGTCCCCTTGAGTCTGTTGTTCATAATGTCACAGGGTTTTTATGTATGCCTACACATGAAGCTTTTGCTGATGCAATGGAAAACTTTATTAAAGATCCTAACCTCAGAACAACAATGGGAAAATCTGGACATGCAAGAGTTATGGAAAAGTTTTCTCCTGAAGCGTTTTCAAATCAGGTTTACCATTACATATGTAAGCTGGTGGAATAAAAAAAACTTTAGAAAAATAAACACTCTTTTTTTTTTTTTTTACTAATATTTTTGGTTTACAGATACTGACACAAAATACTAACCAAGCTAAGTGTCTATGAGATGTAACGGGGTTTTCCCATCTGTCTATTTGTCCCTCCTCCTTCAACTCCTCTTCTTCAGGCTCCCACTTTTTGTGCAGGCTGTGGGCAGTTGTACAACATTGTCTGACCTTTCAGCTAACTAGCTCCTACTCCTAGCCATGCCAGTTAGAGGGACACTGATGATGGAGGAGTTTAAAAGAAATGTCACTGTCTAAGCAGGATGTCTGGCTCTAAATGTGAGCTAGAAGAGCTGTATTTGTCACGATATGAAGCAGACAAGATGACCAGTGTGATTCTTCTATAGTCGAAGTCACAATGTTCTCTGTGTAGGCAAAATGTGAAAAAACGTACTTGTGGCATGTTTCCTGGACTTTTGTTTTTACGGTGTTCAACCCAGCAATACTAAACATGTAGGGTTTTGGTACTGTAAAAAAAAATCCAAACATTTTCTATTTTTAAAATTTTTGCAACTGAGCCATTTTCTGTGACCAATAACTTTTTTTTTTTTTTGTACTTCTACCCATGGACTTGAGCGACAGTGCATTTTTTTGCGGGCGAAAGTGTACTTTGTTAGTACCGTTTGGGGTACATGCAAATTTTTTTTATCCCTTTTATTCCGACTTTTAGAGGATGTGAAATGACGACCAAAAAACAGTTTTGCCGTTTTTAAAATATTTTTTCTTCTACGGTGTTCAGCGTACAGGATAAATGTTATTTTTTATAGATCGGACTTTTACGGATGTGGCAATACCAATTATGTGAAGCTTTCTTTTTTTTTTTTTTTTTTTTTCTTTTTTATTGTGAAATGGCAAAAGGGGGCTGATTTGAACTTGTTTACCTTTTTTTTTTTTTTTTTTTTTTTTCTTCTACTTTAACATTGATTCTATTTTACCACTTCCTGTCTGGAGCAGGAAGTGGTAAAACAAACATATAAACCGACCGGGACCCTATGTGTGGCACCGTTTCTCATTCACTTACGACTCTGCGGCTGTAATCGCTGGAGATCTAAGGGGTTAAACAGCACGGAATGGAGCCGGCTTCATTCCGTGCTGTTTACTGGCAGGGGTCAGCTACGATTAGCAGCTGACGCACACTGCCTATGTAGTGGAATTGCTCCGCGATCCCGAAACATAGCCCCTTACCAACACAAGGACGTACCAGTACATCGAATGTCGGTAAGGGGTTAAACCTGCTCTATTTGGATATTGCGTTAATTTTCCTTTGAAAGTGAATCCATGAGATGGGAATGCCCTTTTAATTAAAAAGATCTAGCCTAAACTAAAAAAAAAATCAGTCCTGCAATATCCTCCGGTAGGTTTTACTGCTTTCTTCTTTTGCAGCATTAAATACTACAAGCCACATGTATGAATTCGAATGTGTATTTATTTTTTTTCATTTTTTTTACTTGGTGCCAACAACCCAGTTCTAAATAGATATAGAAGTGTAGAATAGGACAGTATGAAGATTTTTGGCGCATGAAGGAAGGAGAGACGTATGAAGGAAGGCGCTTCGAAGTGAATAATCGCATCTTGTTTTCAGTGTATAATATGTATGAAAGTGGTTTTTGTGCGATTATAAATGGAGTCTAAAGTTCAATGCACCTCGCCTATGTGTTTGGTGCATAATGAAACTTTGGCACATTAGTAATGCGCCAAACGTGTAAAGGCTATAGATAGGCTGGAAATAAAAGAAAAGGCATTAGAATAGCATGGTAGTGATCTTGCTTGGTGGACCACAGGTCCCAGCAAGACCTGTGCTGTGCTAGCTTTTGCCATATGTAGAATAAAGGGTGAGAGCAGCAAAAATACATTTCCAATTTAATGTAGAAAAAAAAAAAATCTGAACACCATCAGTGGGTTATTTAATGTAAAATTAGTTTTAGATTCTATGAATTTTAAATACATTTTATAGGAGATATTTTTATATTTTTGGGATATTATATATTTTGATATTTTATGATCATCTGTAAATTTAAATAATTACATTTTATATAGTTTAATTATCAGAAATTACTTTTTATTATTGTACTGGTGTAAGTTGAGAAATAAGGGACATTTGTTTTTCCTTAACGGCAAATCTCGACACTTTTTAATGCGCCTAATATTTGATGGCATTCTGGGGGCGTCCCACCACACGTAATATTAGACACATATATGAATGCAGGTTGGCAAAACTAATGCGCCAAACACACAGACGAGGCGCATTGAACTTTAGACACCATTTTTAATCGCACAAAAACCACTTTCATACATTCAGGTGCATTATACACTGAATACGAGATGTAATAATTCACTTTGAAGCGCCTTCCTTCATACGTCTCTCAAAGTTCGGCGTGTTACACTCTATGCCCATACAGATTTCGGCACTTTAAGCTCCAGGGCTGTGGAGTCTGAGTCGGTGCCTATTTTGCAGGAGTCGGAGTCGTCATAAAGTGGACCGACTCCCAAAATATATAATTAGTTGGTCCAGTTCGATGCAGTGCAAAGAGCAAGAGGAATTGGGTCTGGCCAGTGCGACTACTTCCATATCTTCAGACATATCAGATGAGGAGTATAAATGATGACATGGAGCAGGCAAAGCGCTGCCCCAGGGGAAAAGATTCTGCTCCCACTGCAAACAGATTTCAGCAAAATTTTTCACCTGCTTTCAAAGAAGTAGAATAGTTCAACCATTCATCAAAACTGACTGTGGCTGAGGCAATTCCTTTACACCCTGAAATTATTAGAGATGTTGCCCTTGTGGTCACCACTTTGCCCCCAAGTTAGTGTAGAGGGGCCGTTTCCTAGCCTGGAAATAATGAGATCAGATGTGAGGTCATGTATGCAGGATATGAGGGAGGCAATACTATTTCTCAGAACAAATTCAGAGACTCCACAAATGTTCCTGCAGTGTTTTGCATATTTACAATTTTTTTGTGTTCTAAAGTCATATCCAATAAATATATTTTACACTGACAAGCAAAATGGTAACAGTGTTTTGAACTTGTGACTTTCAGGCTCCATATCTCTCCATCCACTACAGCTTTGTACATGAGGCTACTGTCATCTATCTTATACATAAATTTGACTTGCAAGTATTTAGCATCTGCTTAGTTCTGCAGATTCTTGTCATGTAATTGCATTGTTACTGTTTTACTCCTAAAAATCAAAATGTTAACTTTTATTATTTTGTTAGTATTTGGAAAAATCCACCTTTGGTTTTCAATACTGCCTGAATCCTTCTGGGATCTGGATCAGATTCAAGCATGTCTTGACCAAAATCTGATCCCAGGTCTCTTCTACACATTCCCAATTTTTGGGTTGCAGATGGACTTGGATACAAATACAGCTTTTTCTTCAATTCTACCTAAAAGATCAAAACATTGTTACCCTTTTGCTTGTCAGTGTCTGTTCTAACTAAATAGCTTGATTATTGTATCATTAGGTGATAAACAGCCTGATGTTACCATTTTACTAAAGTAAATTTATCACTTAAACATGCGCCATGTATGAGGGAGTCAGGAGTCGGAGGTTTGGGAAATTGAGGAGTCGGAGGTTTGGGAAATTGAGGAGTCGGAGGTTTGGGAAATTGAGGAGTCGGAACTTTGGCTTGCCGACTCCGCAGCCCTGTTAAGCTCTATGTAATGCGCCAAAAATCTTCATACTGTCGTATTCTACACTCTTCTATATCTAGTTAGAACTGGATATAGCTTATCGAGCTAATATTAAATCCTGGTGGGAGGCACAAACACTAGAACATTATATTGAATCACGCATTATACCTAGTGGACTTAGAATTTATATAAACCTTTGCTACTAGATCCCCAGCCCTGAACCCTTGTTGGTAGAGTGGGAAACAGAACTTATAGATAGTTCTGTAGACTTATGAAAATCTACTTTAAAGAGGAAAATAAAACATTAGAAAGTACCTCTACAACTCTAAACAACTTGATAGAACATGCATCAAAACTTAGAGGGGATCCAGATTTTAGTAGGAGAGAACAAAGTTTACAAAATTCTATAGAAAAATATCAGACAGGACTGAAGGCACGTAAACGCAAACAATATCTGAGGGATCTCCAGGAATTCAAGGAAGGGAAAGCTTTTAATTTTCTCAAAACCAAACCTATTACCCCTAGGGAACTATTTATCATCTGACAGAACCCTCGGATACTAATTCACAAACATCTGTCAGGTCAGGGGGAGAACAAGAGGATCTCGAGCTAGAAGATGGGGTCCTCGCCAGAATCAGGAGGAAGGGAGTGCATATGGATTATTATGCCTCCTCATCCTCTGGCAATTCCAACACACCTCCTTTTTTAGAGGGGCTGGGAGGCCCCGCATCCAGCCTGAGAACCCCGTCGAAATAAAAAAATCAGATCAACATCAGATAATTAATCTTACAGATAGGCACTTGAATAACAGTGAATTACAGATTTTACAGAGGGGTCTGACTTTTGTGCCCACCACTAAGTTTAGTGATTTTTCATGGACCAAAGATCTACACCTGTTTGTGCGTAAGCTCAAGTGGCATAAATTTTTTAAAATCAAAGATCAAATTGAATGCCAGCAATTGGGTGTCACAGCACAGGATTTAGAGGGTATTCATACCTTAGTGTCCCTTATGGAGGAGGAGGAAATAATAGAAGGTCAAACAAAATTGAAACTTAAAAGTAGGAGAATGCCCCCGAGTCAGTTAGATACACGTGAAATTGATCTTTTTTTGCAAATAGTCTCTAAAGAACTCCGTAGTTTGAGTGAACAGAGGCTACCTTTCCATAATAATCTCAGTACAGATGAATTAGGAGCATTGTCAGCACTGGAACGGGACAAATCTATAATTATTAAACCTCCCATAAGGGGGGAAATATAGTTATATTAAAATCATGACATGTATAAACAGATGTGCAACGATCTTCTTAGGGATAAAAGGCATTATGATATTCTACCCACAGACCCGACAGCAAACTTTACTATGCAACTAGAGAAGTTACTTGTGGAGGGTTTAGAGATGGGTTTAATAACACACAGGAATTCAAATTCATGATGCCATCTAATCCCAAATACCTAAAAATTTTATTCGATCCCAAAAAATTAAAAAGGGGCTGTACCCCACTAAAAGGTAGACCAATAGTCTCGGGCGTAGGATCAATTACGCAAAATGTGGGGATTTATATAGATAATATCTTACAGGATTTTGTAACCACATTGCCTTTTTACTAAGAGACACTTTTGGAATTTACGCGTAGATTGGAAGGGAGTACAGGCCATAAAGAAGTAATTTTGGGTTCTATAGATTAGAAAGTTTTATAGTAATATCCACATGAAATTGGCATTCAAGCAGTTGATATTTTTGTCCGCAAGAAGTATAGAATCCAGGCTCACAATGCCTTTGTCATCAGACTACTGGACTTCGTGTTGAGACATAATTATTTTGTCTTCTGTAACAAGACCTTCCACCAGCTCAGGGGCACCGCAATGGGGAGCTCCTGCGCCCCCGTTTATGCAATTTTGTTTTCCCGGGCTGGTGGGAGGCCACCTTGGTATCCCAACCGGGAGACGATCAGTGGCCCCCCCAGATTTTATTCTGGGGGAGATACATTGATGACATCTTCGTCCTCTGGGAAGGTGCAAGGTGTGATTTTGAGGAGTTTGTTGCACAGCTCAATAAAAACGAGATTGGTATGCACTTCACATTTGAAGTGCAAGAGAATTGTTTACCCTTCTTGGATGTCCTTATTATTAAAGATCGGAATGGCAATATCCATACGGATATGTATAGGAAACCCACAGCAACCAACAGCTTGCTACATTGGGAAAGTTATCATCCATTACCCTGTAAGAGAGGAATACCGAAGGGTCAATTCCTGAGAGTTAAGAGAAACTGCTCCAGAGATGAGGACTTTAGGAGACAGTCAGGTATATTGCGAGAAAGATTTCTTTTTTTTTTTTTTTTTTTTAAACTGTGTTTATTGAGTTTTTACAAGCAAACAAAGAAATAAGGTAAACATTGGTTACAATGTATGGCATACATCAAAGATATAATTTGCCAGTATCCGCTATACCGGTACATACAAATGCATAAAAGAATAACAGAAAGTCATAATATATTATATTATATAACCGCGGTAACAGTTCCACCAGGTGAGACACATCCCAATTTGCTTGTTATTTGGGTTTTCAAAAAGGAATTGCTACAGGTAGAGGGGAAAGGACCGATTTTCGACTCTCCAACGCTTATTGGCTGTCTTGTGGTTCGGGACAAACCACTGCAACATCCTGGACTATCGGAAGTCTGAGACCTCCTAATGTGTTGGTCAGTTCTCCTTCCAAGTACCATTTAGTATGTCTAAAGGGTGTGACGAGTTCTAATAACTCTTTTTTATTTAGGAAAGTTAGTATAAAGGGAGACCATTTTGCAAAAAAGCCTTCGGTGCGCGTTAATTTAGCATGTTCTACCTCTCTCTTTTCCAAGTCCAGGTAATGTTTAATCTGTGCCCACACTTCCCCGAGCTCTGGGACTCTGACTTCCAGCCATTTATTCAATAGGCATCTCTTAGCAGCCAAAAGAATTATATGGATTAGATCATGATGTTTTTCAACTACTGTGAGATCGTGGAATAAAAGGGAAGCCGGAGACAGTGGTAATAGAATACCCCATTTTTTATGCAATGTGCCACGAATCTGTTCCCAATATCTTTGGGAATGTGAGCATGTCCAGATACCATGGGTTAAATCCGTTTTTGGGAGTTGGCATTTAGGGCAGGAGAGTTTTCGATGTGGGGCCTTGGAATGAGGGGGGATATTGAAACCGTATATGGCCTGGTGTATAAAACGGAAATGGGTCTCCCTCCATCTTTCGCAGATTACTGTTTTGCAAAGTCGGTTCCACCCGCTCAGAATAATTGGGGGGATATTCATTCCCGGGAAACTTTTCTCCCATTTGGAAAACAGAGTAGGTGCTCCGGCTTCGTTCTCTGGTTCACGAAGCTTTGCATAAAGCATAGACAAGGGGTGTCCTGTTGTGGAGGGGCCTATGATTTCATCGAAAGATGTGGCTGGAAATTCTCTGTCCAACCTGTGCACCCTTGATTTTAAAAAGCTGATTACCTGATGGAAAGTGAGAAAATGTGTGTCTGGTATGTGGTAATGACATTGCATTTCCGGCAGAGAGAAATAAGCGTTTTTTTCCGGGTTAAAGAATTGTCCTACTTTATCTATGCCCAGTCCTGCCCATGAAATGAGTTGATTGTTGTTTACGCCTTGAGGAAGTTCCGGGTGACCCACAAGTGGCATGTGTTTACTAAGTAACGCTGGGAGCTGAAATAACTTGCGGCTGATTTTCCATGTAGCAATTGTGTCCCGCATAAGAATGCAGGACCTAATCGCATGGGGGATACACGCAAACTTGGTGTGGAGCAAAGCTGGGAGACTCCACGGGGAGGCAAACTCAGCTTCCAGATCTGTGTTCGAAAATAATGGTGTTTGTTTAATCCAGTCCAGGCAATGTCTCAGATTGCATGCTAGTTTATTCTTCCAGATATCTGGAAGGTTTAGCCCTCCACATGCTCTAGGAAGGGACAGCTTAGCTGCTGATATTCTAGGCTTTTTCCGAGCCCATAGAAATTTTGTAAAGCTGGCCTGTATGATGTTAACGTCAGAGTGCTTCAGGAGGAGTGGTATAGTTTGGAGGGGATATAGCAATTTTGGGAAGCTCATCATGCGGAGCAGATGTCCCCGAGCTGTTAAAGAGAGTGGAAGGTTGGACCATTTATCTAATTCTCTAGTAATTTTTAGGATCAGGGGGGGAAAGTTTAAGTTGTAGATGGAGGTTGGGGTCTTCCCTATATTGATGCCCAGATATTTAATCGAGGTGTCTGCTACTTGCAAAGGGATGTCCAGGTCTTTAAGGGCTATTGGCCTGGCTCGTGGAGGGATCCGCAGTATTTCAGATTTTGATTCGTTTATTTTAAAGCCTGCACATCTTCGAAACAGCCTTAATTCGCTAAACAGCGTAGGGAGGTCGCGTTCCGGGTGCTCCATGAAAAATATAATATCGTCTGCAAATAATGCCAGCTTAAGCTCCTGTGTTCTGACCTTCACTCCTTCAAAGGTTGGAGAAGCAGAGAGAAATTTGGCTAATGGTTCAATCGCCAAATTGAAGAGGTATGGTGAAAGTGGGCATCCCTGTCTTGTTCCTCGCTCTAGTTGAATTGGTTTAGAGATAAATCCTGGAATACAGACCCTAGCCCTGGGGTCAAAATAGAGAGACTTCAGGAACACCCGGAACGGACCTATTAAGCCGATCTTATCTAGGACTCTATCAAGCCATCCCCAGTCAACACTGTCAAAGGCTTTCTCTGTGTCAATGGTTACTAGGGCTGAGGAAGTATGCTTATCAGGGTTTTTTCTTAATCTCGTCCAAGATGAGCATAACTTTCTGTATGTTAGCTACCGCGGATCTCCCCTGGACGAAGCCGACCTGGTGGTTATCGATTAGCTTAGACATAAATGGTGCTAGGCGGTCTGCCATAATTTTTGCCAGCAATTTTAAATCCACATTTATTAAGGAAATGGGACGGTATGACGCAGCAAGAGTTGGGTCATTTCCGGCCTTGGGGATAATTTTAATATACGCTGTATTCATAGAGGATGGGATCGGAGCTCCCGACAAGTATGAATTATATAATTTTAAAAGAGTTGGAGTTATCTGGGTTTTCAGGGATTTAAAAAACTCGCCTGTGTAACCGTCCGGTCCCGGGGATTTATTGTTTTTTAACTTTGATATGGCCGCCTCGATTTCCAAGCTGGTAATAGGAGTACCTAGGGTCATGACTTCCTCGTCAGAAAGGCTTGGAAGCTGTACTTTACTCAACCAGTTTTGGGCAAGTTGTCCATCGAGCTTCTCATCTGTGTACAACTGTTGGTAAAAGGACTGGAGGACTTCTGTTACTTCCTCCCCCTTCCTCCTAAGGATCCCCTTTTGATCTTTTAGGATAGGTATAGGGGCGACAGGATGGGGTCCTTTGGCAAACTTTGCCAAGAGTCTCCCCGGTTTGTCACCAAATCGGAAAAGTAAGGCTTCAAATTGCGATTTCTTTTGATGCTCCTTCTTTTTGAGCCAAGACTCATATAGTCTCCTAGCCTCTGTCCACTTGGTTCTGGTGTCGGGAGAGGGGGTTATCTTAAAAGTATCATAGGCTGCACGGAGTTCCTGACTCAAAGTTAATATTTTATCATTTACCAGTTTTTTGAACCGTGCAACATGGGCAATTAATTTGCCCCTCAAGACCGCCTTAGCTGCTTCCCAGTACACCTGAGGGGTTTCCTGGTGGGCCTCATTATAGTATTGGTACTCTTGCCACCATCCCTGAAGGGATAGAGAAAATTCTTCATCCTTACATAGGTATGAAGGAAATCTCCAGATATAATCGGATCCGCGCGACACTTTATCCAGTAAGGTAATCGAGACAGGGGAGTGGTCAGAAATGACCATATCCTCTATCCGAGTTTCCACCACTCTATTTGCTAGATTTCTCGGGAGGAGATTATAGTCTAATCTAGACCAAGCGTCGTGTGGATATGAGTAATATGTGTATTCCCGCCCATCTGGGTTCAGCATTCTCCATGGGTCAGTTAGGCGCAGGGTATTCATAAAGTTGGCTAAAGGGGTTGACCCCTGCGTTGAGTGCTGACGAGATTTACTACTTCTATCTTCCATGTCGGATATCACTGAATTGAAATCTCCACTAATCAACTTATTTTCACTAATGTCTCCTATGAGGACCGATTCTAAGCGATTAAGGAAAGCTGCTCCCCCTGTGTTCGGCCCGTATACACTATAGAACGAGAACACCTCATCCGCAATTCGAATCTCAACCTTCGCCCATCTCCCCTCTGAATCATGTTTATGTTGAGTAACAATCCCTGGAAAGGTTTTACTTATCAATATAAGGACCCCCGCCTTGTTTTTAACCGCTGGGGAGCCGTATACTTGTCCAACCCATTGTCCTTTCATCCTGATAAAATCCTGCTCAGGCAAGTGCGTCTCTTGTAGGAGAGCCACGTCAGCTTTAAGTCGCTTTAAGTGTCTCAGGACCATCCTACGTTTGTTTGGAGAACGCAAACCCTTAACATTCCACGTCACTACTTTCATTGTGACGGTTTTAGGTATTAGGTGTCTGTGTCCCTGGTGGAAATACCTGAACAAATTAAACTAAAACTAAACAAAAGGCACTAAGGCCTACTAGCGCTCTGGAGAAGAAGATCCTAAACCTCTCTCCTTCAGATAAATGCGCAAGGTGACTTCTCTTTTTTTCCACTGTAAAGCGGTGGTTGAAGGGGGTTAGATCCTAAATTTTCAAGATGAAGGATCACACCGAGGCAACAAGAACCTCTGTCAGGTAAGTATAGCAGCATTAAGTAAAAAAAAAAATCTCAAGCATTTACTCGCCTGAGTCCTTGAGTTTCTTCGCACCCTGAGCTGAAACAGTCAAACTAGATAACACTTGCCGTCACCTGTAAGGGCAAAAGCATTACAAACCATTGCTAAGCAAACAGACTTATAGGTAAAACACTTGCTCTCCTGCCTGAGAGAGAAAAAGTTAGTTAGTTAGTCTCAAGCTTTGGACTATTTAGAGATTTCTAGAGTGTTATAGAGGTATGTTCAAGAGACCGCCTTGGAGGCTTGGCGCCTTCGTTGCTCTTTCGGGCTCATGGGCCGTGCTGTGCACGGCTGAAGGGTATCACCCGCCTCGGATTCCGAATTTCTTCTTGAGGTGACGGTAAACCCAGAGGGGGAAGGTGGACATGTGGTCATGCTATGCGATGTAGGTCTGGAGCCCTGTTGGGTCTTTTCCTTTAAGTATTTTTTGGCCTCATTAGGATCACGGAAGGTGGATGTAGTTCCATCGCCATGAAAAACCTTTAGTATTGCAGGGAATAGTAGGGCAAATTTTGTTTGCTGGTGGAATAAGGATGAGCATATGGGGGAGAAGGCCTTTCTTCGCTTAGCTACTTCTGCTGAGAAGTCTTCAAAAATCAGTACTTTTCTGCCTTTAAAGATAAGGTCAGATTTCATTCTCTTAAAAGCTTTCAGGATTGCCACCTTATCGGTAAAGTCTAAGTACTTTACTATAATTTGACGAGGTCTCTCTCTCAGTGCCGGCGAGACTCCATTATCTCTGGGTAACTTAGATCTGGGTCTCAAGTCTGGTCCGAGACGATGCGCTCTTTCAACTTTGCAAAGACGCGAGATGCCTAAGGCCGCGGGTAGGTCTCTCTCACATAATGACACTAGATCCCTAGAGAGAATTTCCTCTGATATCCCCAGGATGCGTGAATTGTTTCTCCTGGATCTATTTTCCAAGTCATCAAGTTTTTCACTGAGGCGTTTGTTCTCCTGTATAACATCTGACAGTTGAAAGCGGGACCTGTCTGCCTCCTCTTTCAGGCTTTGTATCTGCAGTTCGTGATCTTCTATGCGCTCCGTATGGATCTTAACCTCAGCTTTGACTTGCGCGATCATTCTAGCCACTGATGCTGATAATGATGCTTGGAGGTCTGTCGAGATTTGCTTTGCTACCTCTTCTACAATTGCTTTGAGATTTTGGTTATTAGGTTCAAGCATTGAGAGTGAGTCAGCCTGTTCTGTTGGTGGGCTATCTAGGGATTCTAAAGCAAACATTGGATCTGGTAGTGCTTTTGGCTGAGTGTCCCAGTCGTTGTTTGTTGAGGAGTCCCCTGGCTGCTCCCTGTCCTCCAGGCCCGCATCAGGTAATACTGGGGCTTGTATTTTGGCATCTTTGCTAGACTGTTTCACACCCTTAGTACGGCCCATTTTATAGAGGAATTTTTCCATAAACTAGTTCACTGCCGAGGCGTGTGCAGGTATTAATGCTCTGAGTCTCAAAGCGTGTCTACTCTTATGTGAGACTAGAGCACTACGTTGGCTGTGGATGTTTAGGTTCAAATTCCGGAATATTCAACCCTGTCCAATGAGGGAGCAGTCGGGAAGCCAGTTCTTGGCTGCTGATATGTGCTGGGCTGCGCTTACAGACTCCTAAGCCTCTATATGTTATTCAATGCGCTGCTGTTTGGGTTAATCTGAAATCTTGATATGCTTGCCCCCATATGAAGCAGTAATGTTTCCTGCTGGGGATTTAGGCGTCCTCTGATTAGACTGATAGGTAGCCAGTAGGGCAGGAGAGAGAAGAAGGGAGTTGGGGCCAGGCGAGCCGTGTGCCAAGCTGGTGAGAGATGGGGGGAGGAGTGGCGCAGCACAGAAGAGACGGCTGTTAGGAGCTAGATGGCGTGGAGATGGCCGCTTCCCACCAAATATGCGGCTTTTTCTGCTGAGCCCACAGAGACTCTCAATGCTCAGGGCGGTTCCCCACCCTCTCCGAGAGGAGAAAACTGACCTGGATGTCTGGAGGTCTGTATCGTTGAGGAGTCAGTGCGGGGCACAGGCAGCGCATTTTGGTCCGTGGAGCGCTCCGGCCGCTGCTGCAATGGCGACAAGACGGGTCCCCAGGCTCCTTGCGCAGACAGGTAAGGCTGTCGGGGAGGTCCGGGGTCGCACCGCACTCCGCCGCGCGCTCGGATCGCTTGCCTGGTGCGCCGAGTCGGCCGCGAGGTGCCGTGGACAGTGAGAGCTCACCGGGCAAGGCAGGAGGCGGGGCGGCGCTCCGGCGCTCAGCCCGTTCAGTTCAGTGCGGCTACGCAAGCAGCCCTCAGCCGCAGATCTCCGTGGGGTTGCTGCTTCGCCGATTTGTGTCCGCGGATCGCACCGGGTGCAGGTCGGAGGTGCCCTCACACTGTTCTTGAGGCAGGCGGGTGTTGACGTGGTACTATGCCGGGTTTTTAGTGTCCGTTAGGTCCCGCTGTCCCGGAGCCCCCTCTCCGTGCTCACCACCGCATGGCGCCGGATCCGGAAGTCGAGAAAGATTTCTTAGTCGAGGATATCCCTTAGGAGTTTTGGAATCAGCCCTAAGGTATGCACAAAAACAGAATAGGACAACATTACTACAGGGTAAATCCCAGGAGGATAAAGATAACAATAAAGCACGTGTAATCGCAACTTTTGACGATAGAAATCTAGAAGTTGTGAATATCCTCAAAAAATATTGGGGAATACTGAGGTTGGACCAGGATCTAGAGGGATATCTCCCTGCTACCCCTTTGATAACTTATCGAAGGGGTAGATCCATTAAAGATAGACTGATCCATAGTCATTATACACCAATACCCCCTCAAGGTACTTGGCTTGAAAGGAAACCGATGGGTATGTTTAAATGTGGGCAGAGATGTGTAGCCTGCCCATACATACAACAAACTAAATCCTTCACAAGTGCCTCAAATGGAAAACAATTCTTTATCCGTGATTTTGCCAATTGTAGGACAGAAGGAGTAGTCTACATGTGCATATGTCCCTGCCCACTGAATTATATTGGAAAAACAAAGAGAACATTCAAAAGGAGGGTGGGAGAACATCTGGGGGACATACGTAATAGAAGAGACACGCCAGTAGCTCGACATGTTTGGGAACATCATAATGGAGAATGGGAATCTCTGCGTTTTTTGATCATGGAGGTAGTGAGACCGTCTCCAAGAGGAGGAGAATGGGATAGACGAATTTTGTGTAAAGAGGCCCAGTGGATCTACCGTATGGAATCAGTTTATCCAAAGGGCCTTAATGAGACTTTGCAATTTGGATGTTTTATTGAGTAGACTCACACTTGGGTCTGTTTATTCTACTCTGTTTCGTTCGTACTCTCCACAGAGGACCAATATTGATTTTGCAAAGCTGACCGTATTTTATGTATCATTATTATATCATTACATTTTTTCATTATATTCATTGATTACTTATAGTCTGATAATCTGTCAGCTTAAGACAATGAATTTTTATTACCCCGAATTTATTTGACCCTGAATTAAATGCCCATGTTACACTCTAGACATCCGTTACACAGACGGCCACTTTAAGAAATTTGGGGCTGCTTGGCAGCGGTCTGTGCGGATGGTAGTGAGCGCGGTTTGACCCTAGTATGGGGATGATTCGGCTGCCGGATGTATGTGGTTTGGTTTCCGGTGGCGCTGACCGGAAGTGACCAGTGTTGTCTTTTTAAATGAGAGCGATGTAATATGTACGGCGCTGAGAGTTATGCCCGGATTTTGATTGCGCGCATTTGCCGGGCACCTTTCTCCTGGACATGCGCAGAACGTTTTCTAAGACGCCGGACTGCGCTGTGATAATATGGGGCTTCTGTACAAGCGTAGTGTTGCTTTCGCCGAAGTGAATCGGAAATGACATTTTATCTAGTTTCCGGTCATGCGCAGTACAACTTCCGGAACGCCAGACTGAGTAAAGGCAGGGGGATATGCGCACATGTTAAGTAGAACCCGGTAATAGGTATAAAACAATATACATCAATACTGAAGTGTTAGGGGCTTTATTGTTATACATCTAAAGGGCCAAGTAAGGTATTTAAGGGAGGCAGAAATGAATCATTCTGTATCCCTTCTATCCTGGGTGCCAGCATACCAAAAGGGCTGCGAGGATTATCACTTTATACCTGGCAGCTTCTAAGCTAAGTATCACTTTTTCTATCTCACCCATAGCGGTGACATATCCGTCATAGATAGATTGTATATGCGTTGTATATAGCGTATTCTTATTCCACAGCGAGAGGAGTTTTGTTGAATCCCCTGATGAACCCAAAATTATATGGGGGAAACGCGTTGGGATAGCTGTGATTAAAGAATTGTAATACACGTATACAGTGATATTATCTGTCATTAAAGCGGAGCCGTCCTTTATCAGGGCGATTACTCCACTGATGGATGATATTTAGTATGCTGTATCATTTAGGTGTGTTGTGGTAGTATATAGGGGTTTAGGAAGTATAATTTTAGATGATCTAGTAAAAGTTATGTTTTAACAGGGATTATAATTTTGCAGTGATATAGTTGTAGGCGCCAAGTAAAAAAATATATATATATGGATTCGAATTCATACATGTCGCCCTGTGTTCTTTCTTTTTCCCCTCCACTTCAGTAGGTATTAAATGTCCTATTCATCAGTTATCGAAGTGAGACTTTCACCCCACCTCTCCTTCCTTTTTTACTATGTAATAGCATGGGCAACCCTGCTATTACAACCTTGGTGCTGTTCCCTTTTCTGACAGGAAGCTAAATATAAGATAGGCACAGGAAGTTAGAAAAATACATACAAGTTAGAGACTGTTGGAAAAGAATGTGAACTGACTCATCCTGAAAACTCATTAGGGCTATGTGAAAGTTGATGCTGTCAGTGAGCCCATCCACCATTATAGATTTTGTGCTGGATTAAGCATCTGGGTTCCTAATATATGAATGGTAAGAAGCAAAACCAAAACTTTTCTAGTCTGGTTCTAATGACTTTATTTTTGTCCAGCCCTGTTTTATTTATTTTGTGTATTTTGGGCATACAATGGTGCCTTGACACCAATATTCTAGCAGGGTAACATGTTTTATCCTAGTTTCCTTACTTCACTCAAGTTTAAACTTCTCATGATGGGTATTTATTACATAATCCCAGTCTAACCACAAGTCCTGAGGCTGCTTTTCTAACTAGACAAGAGGTCCGTGTCCACAATGTGCTAAACTAGAGGATTAAATTAGCATCTATTATCTCTTCTGGCAAGTCTAACTTGCTTTCCCTTCCTACCATACTCTACCTACCTTGTTCCTCAGTATGTTTCCCCATTTACTGCTGCAGATCTAATTTTGACTGAAACTAAAGAATCATATAGTTTGAGTTTTAAAATGCCTCTGTATGTCTTGGGTCTTTGGCTATGTTCACACGACTATGATTGGGACGTATCTCGCCCCGTATTTCGCGCCATTTTGCGTTCAGAGTCCAGATCCAGTTTGTTATAAAATTTAGATACAAATACTCTCTCCTGCCTCCTGCTGAGAGGAAAAACTATAGCAATCAGAAGGCGAAAGCAAGGGAGATCTGTGAGAAGGGGAATCATATAAAAATACACTACGCTCAGTCATGAAGTCTCAGCAGATACGGGTAATGTGAGTAGGGAAACTTTGCTAAGTATTGTATTGAACCCCTTAGTGCCACAGCCAGTTTTGACCTCTGCCAGTGCTGTGGGGTCGGTAAGCCAAATGTCACGGTACTAGTGGATACAGCTGGAATCCCATGGCGAGGACTGGCTTGGACACAGCAAAGGCAAATGCAGACTGGAACAGGAGGCAGCAAAGATGTAGACTGGATCCAGGCAAGGGCAGGAGAAGCACAGTTGAGCGATACGTAATTATCAGAGTTTGCAGGGTAAACCGCAAAGGTGAGGAACTAACAAGGAAAGCAAGTTCCAGGCTAGAGGACTGCACAGCAGGAGCTTAACACAATACTCAAGCAATGGAGATCAGGCTTGAAGAGTTTATATATGCTGGCAACAGGAAACAAGATGGCACCCAGCTGAGACACGATCCACCATCTTGACTGAGGGCAAACTTAAGGGCAAACACAGTAAACAAGTTCCAAGGTATGGCAGGAGATTCCTGACACCAAAGCTCTGATGCCTCCATTTCCCTTACTTTGACTCCCACTCTCACCTACATGGCACATGTTTAAGTGATAACTTTACTGTAGTAAAATGGTAACATCATGCTTTTTATCACCTTATGATACAATAATCAAGCTATTTAGGTAGAATATACACTGACAAGCAAAATGGTAACAATGTTTTGAACTTTTGACTTTCAGGCTCCATATCTTGCCATCCACTACAGCTTTGAACGTGAGACTACCATCAATTTATATACAATCATCTTGCCTATCTTATTCATAAATTTGATTTGCTAGTATTTAGCAGCTGCTTAGATCTGCAGATTCTTGTCATGTAACTACATTGTTACTGTTTTTCTCCTAAAAATCAAAATGGTAATTTTTATTATTTTGTTAGTATTTGGTAAATCCACCTTTCAGCAGTGTCTGAATCCTTCTGGGCATGGTCTGGTTCAAATTCAAGCATGTCTTGACCAAAATCTAACGTTCCCAATGTTGGTGCATGCTTGACTTGGATACGAATACTGCTTATTCTTCAACTCTACCCACAAGTGTTCAATTTGGTTGGGGTCTGGGAACTATGGACACTAATACAGCAACTCTACTTAATTGTCAATGAACCATTCCTTCTCCAACCTTGATGTCTGCTTCGGGTCGTTGTCCTGCTGGAACACTAGGTCATCCTTTTTATACCCATTGTACTTGAGTATATGAAGTAGGATTGTAGCATACTCACATATAGCTCAGCATTGAGATCAACATGGATCCTGACCAAGTATCCAACATCTTTTGGCTGTGAAACAACCTCATATCATCAGAACTCCTCCACCGAACTTGACAGTTTCTTCAATTTATCGATCCGTTAGCCCCATGCTTCCAAACCCATTTGCACCCTTTAGAGAGTATTGACTTTCATCTCATCGCTCCAAATCACCTGTTTCCAAACTCAAGCCCATGCTTCTTATGATGAAATTGAAGTCGAAGCTTCTTCAGCTTTTTTTGGGCCACCATTCCAGATTTATGTAATGTGTGTTGCATGGTGCTTGCATGGATGTCTGTCATCTCAGGCTTACGACACATACGAGCCACTTCCAGTGCCGTGTCTGTGGCTTTAGAGCTGATAGACCTTATGATGAGCCAACCTGTTGACTCTGATATTTTGCCTGGACGTCCACCTCTTTGGATGGATGGACTTCATTTCATATTCTTCCAGCTGTCATGGCCTCACATGATGCAGTTTGGCAATTTTCTTCGCCGAGAGACCACTATCGATTTGCTGGATGATACTTTTTCTCTGTTCTTAGGCAATCTTTTTCCTGGATGCTCAAACCGGTGACCTTTTGCTTGGGAATCAGCCTAATAACACACTGAGCTATCGGGGACTGTGAGAACAGGTTGTAATTTGTCGTGTACAAGAAGATAAAGATTGTCCCACCACCAGGAGCAAAACAGAAACAATGCAGTTACATTACAAAAATCTGCATAACTAAGCATATGCTAAATGGTTGCAGATCAAAGTTAAGTATGAGGTAGCCAAGATGATTGTCTATAAAATGATGGTAGTCTCACATTCAAAGCTGTAGTGCATTGTGAGATATGGAGCCTGAAATGCAAAAGTTCAAAACATTGTTACCCTTTTGCTTGTTGGTGTAAAATATATTTATTTAGAAAAATTGTAAATATGCAAAACGCTGCAGTAAGTGGGGGGTGGGGGTACAGTTTTCAACAAAAATGTACTGGATAACATTTGTGGAGTCTATGAATTCTGAGAAATAGTATTGCCTCTATCAGATTCTCGTTCATAGATGACATCAAATCTAATCTAATTATTTCCAGGCTAGAGAACAGTCTCTCTATACTAACTTGGGTTGGTGGCAAAGCGGTGAAAACATGGATAACATCTCATAACAATTTCAGGGTATAAAGGAATCGCGTCATGCACAGTCAGCTCTGATGAATGGTTGAACTCTTCTACTTTGAGCGCAAGTGAAAAGTTTTGCAGAAATTTTGTCAACCGGTTTGCTATGGGAGCGGAATCTTTTCCTCTGTGGCAATTCTTTGCCTGCTCCATGTCATCCAAATACTTATTAATATTAAACTCCTCGTGTGAGGCTGAAGATATGGGAGCAATAGCACTGGCAAGACCCAATTCCTCTTGCTCTTGGAACTGCATTGAACTGTACCAATTTATTATATATTTTGGGAGTTGTAGTCGATCCAATTAATAACTCCACGACTCATTCAACAGCCCTGGACAGAGCCCTATTTTTAAAATCTGACTTTATGTAGAAATAACTTTTTAATGCTTTTACCTATTCAAGTGATTCAGAGTGTTTTCTAGTGACATATCGTTTGTGAAAAATGTTAAAATGTTTGTGAAAATTTGGAAAAATGAGACATTTTCAAAGTTCAAACATTTTCTACGTGTGTATGACTGTTATGCTACACTGCAGTTTTTAACTAGCATTTACCATGTGTCTACTGTACATTGGCATCACTTTTTAAATAGATTTTATTTTTTTACAACATTAGTAAATAGATTTAGTAGCAGTTTTTCACATTTTCAAGAAAGTTTGCAGCACAGTTTTTTTTTATTTTTTTTATTTTTCGGGGACCAGTCCAGTTCTGATATGGCTTTAAAGAGCTTGTATGTTGGACACACCCATAAATGACTCCATCTAAAAAAATTGCACCCCTTAAAATACTCAAATTAAATTTGAGTATTTTAGGGGCTGCAGTTTTTTTAGAAATGACATTTCACTTTTTTTTTTTTGCAGATTTTCAGATGTAATCCATTATTTACTGAAACACACTAGATGTTAACAGATAAACACATATCCGTATTGATTCCCTTGATGTGCTGTTTTTAGAGTGATGCCATGGTGCTGTATCGTGGGATTTTGCTGAACCACAAGCTTCAGAAAAGGAGGAGTCCTTTTGGCTAAATTTAAAAGGGGGTTTTCTTTAAAGGTTTTCATGGACTTTTTAAATTTTTTTTTTTTTTTTTCTTTTTCCCTTAGATTTTCCCAAATCCAGTGGTGTTTTTTTCCTCCAAAAGGAGTTTTTTTCCCTCACTGAAAAATGGTCCCTTTTAAATTCTTTCTGGGGTGAGCAGCGGAAGGGGGAAAAAATTCCCCACAGTTTGCAGACCTCTGAAAAAGGGGTTCATTTCTCATGCCTGCAGAGGTTTTTTGTCGCCTCCCCCCACACCCCTTGAAACCCAGAACACCTGTTTGGTGTAATCACTTATTTTTTTTTGCCTAAACTGATGAAAAAAATGTGGGGGAAGGGCACTCTTTTTCCCCCCTTTTTGGGTGGGGGCAGGGGGTAAGGGGGAGCAGTTTGCATTTCTCACATTTGTTTCATCAGTTCAGACTGTATGTATAACTGTTTACAACAATGCAGGTGTTCTAGTTACAAGAAGCTTTTGGAGGGAGATGACCGCTCTACAAGTACTGACCACTGCAGGAGGTCTGCAGAACTGTGACATCCTCTCTGTATATAAGGCTGTAATATAGGGGGGGAGGGAATCTAGCAGCAAGAGTCTCAAATACTTGCCCGATCCCTTTACATAGGGAAAAAAACACTGGGAGGAAAGGGGACAGAGGAGCTCATGTAGCCATTATTTTCACAGGGTCGCGTGCAGTGAAAAAACCCTGTGGAAAAGACACCAAAGGGAAAAGCCTTTTTTACTTTTTATTTTACACAGTTATAGAGAAGGGGGAAGAGTGCAGGCAGCCAAAAACCAACAAAGGGGGGTTGGCCTAACAAAATTGTGCAGAGATCGTCTAGACACGACAGAAAATTTTTCTCATAGCTGTATAATAAATTATTTAGGTAATTTCAAAATAATTGCCCCAAAAAATTCTTATTTTACTGTCCCCTCAATTTCAGATATGATCTTTTATAGCGAGAAAACTCCCCTTTTAAAAAATTTAAACCCAAAAAAACCTTTAAGGAATGAGATTTTGGTAGGGGGGCCGTGAAAGCATTTTTCAAAAGCCCAAAAAAAGCGCAGTACAGGTGAAAAAAAGTTTTTTCCCCAGGGGGGGGGTTGTTTTTTTTTTGTTTTTTTGTTAAGATCAGTGAAAATGGAAAAATAAACCAGCCATTTAGTAATTGTTTTTTGGGTTTCATTTTTATTTGCTGTGCTGTATTATTTATTTTAAAGCACCAAATTTATTTTCCCGGGGGGTACTTCAAGGGGTGGTTACATACATAGTGTGTCAAAGTACAGTGGTAATGATACATGACTAACAACTGGTATAGAGGGAGTGAGGACCGTGCCTGCAAAGTCTTACCATTAAGGGAGGATGAAAGAGACAGGAGGTGAGGGGCAGATATTTTCATAAATTACATAACTTTTTACTATGCGGTCAATACAATTACAATAATATTATGTTTTACTACTTTTACACAATAGAAATGCTTTTGTAAAAAAAATTTTGCTTTTATGTTGTCAAATTTGAACATAAGGACCATTGCTACTATGATTTCACTACTAGGCATAAGGGAGGAAAGTAGGAGAGCTAAACTTCAAGAGGTTTTCTGAGTACGTTGTTTCACTGGTTCACAGACAGTTTTGCACCCACTCGGTTTCCTAAGGCTGTGGGTGGTTCTACAGCAGTAATTAGCATATATTATCTTCAAGCCCTTACTCTGACAAGGCAGGAGATAAAATAAGGCCGACCTCGACCGGTAACCTATCCCTTGTGAAAATACCCTACAATCCTCAAGATGTAGGGCAAGGTAGGGATTCCAAGGGAGTAAAAATAAAGCATAAAGAGAACACCTGGTACTGCATCTCGACAGTAGTTGTTTGCATCAAAAAGATGCACTTGTAGAAACACAGAAAAATCTCCGATGCATTTCACCTACAGATAGTGGATTCCTCAAGGAGAAAAAAGTCTTCCAAGATAAAAGCAAATAATGTGATGGATTGTAGCAACAGGCGTGTCCTATATCAATCAATATAATAGCCAGAGACATCTTCGTGACTAAGGCATGAGCTTACAATAGTCTTCATATGTCACCAGGCAAAAAACCTTATTTTTTTATTAGCCCCTAGAAATAGTTTAATGGGGAAATAATGTAAGGTCAATAAATATAATACCGTGGAGCAACAAAGATATATGTTGAAAGTCAACCAGCAAAATGTGTGGTGCAACACTTTATCACTGCCAATAGATAAGAATGCACAAAACAAAATGTACAGGGTGTTATTCCATCAACCGTTTATGGTTTGACAGTAATATACTGGTGGTGAGCTGTGTACTCGCTGGGGTCTGTATGCATCCCCAAAACGTGAAGCATATACAGTGCCTTGCGACAGCCCACTTGAACTTCTCAACTTTTGCCACATCTTCAGGTCACTAACATAAAAGATTAACATATTTTAAATTTTATTGTGAAGAATCAACAACAAAGGGGTCATACAAGTGTGAAGTGGAACAAAATTTTTATAGGATATTCTTAAATTTTGTATAAAACTGAGAAAGTGGAGGAGTGCAATCTTATTCAGCCCCCCTAATTCAAATTCTTTGTAGCACCACCTTTTGCTGCGATTACAGCTGCAAGTCGCTGGGGGTATGTATCGTTGGCACATCGGAGACTGAATTCTTGCCTATTTCTTCTTTGGAAAAAGGCGTAAGCTCAGTGAGGTTGGATGGAGAAGCGTCAAGTTGAACAGCATTTTTCAGCATCTTTCCCAGATTCCGATTGGATTCAGGTCTGGACTTTGACTTGGCCATTTTAAACACTTGGATATGTTTATCTGTGAACCATTCGCCATTGTTGTTTTTGCTTTGTTTGAGAGCATTGTCCTGTTGGAAGAATAACTTTATTCCATCCAGATGGGTCCGGTAATTTGGTTCCATCATGCCTTCACTTCAATTTAACATCTTCCCTGCTCCGGCTGAAGAAAAGCAGGCCCAACATGATGCTTGCCCACCACCACCATGTTTGGTTAGTGGGGATGATGTGTTCCATACCCAAGGTTTGGGGATGAGCTGTGTTGGCTTTTACGCCAAACATATCATTTTGCATTGTGACCAAAAGTTCGTTTTGGGTTTTACTGACTGTACACTAGTAGCTCCTTTCTTCCCACATGTTTGGTGTGTCTTCTCAGGTGGCTTGTCGGCTCAACTTTAAATGAGAATTTTTATGGATATCTTTGAGAAATAGGCTTTCTTCTTGCCACTCTTCCATTAAGGCCTCACAATTGTGCAGTGTCACGACTGGTTTGTTGTCCTATGGACAGTCTCCGCCTCCGCGTAGATCTTTGCAGTTCATCCAGAGTGATCATGCGGGCCTCTTCTGGGATGCATGTCTCATTATTCGATCAGTTTCCTCTTCGTGTGAAGATGGAAAGTTTAGAGGACGGCCGGGTTGTTTGTAGATTTGCACGGTTTGGTTATGAATTACTCCCATTCAATTACTATCGCTTGCACAGTGCTCTTGGGATGTTTAAAGTTTGGTAACTCTTTTTGTATCCAAATTCGCTTTAAACCCCTTCTGACTTTGGGAGGTATGCATACGCCCTAGCGGGTAGCGAATTCAGCCAAATGGCCGTATCGCCATTCGTCCTGGCGATCGTGCGGGACTGTTACAGGCTAGCCGCGCACGATCGCGAATGGGAACTGCGGTATAATTACGGCTGGCATCATGACCGCATCCACCCCGGCGGAGTGAAGCCAAGGCCGCGGGTGATTATCGCGTAATTATTGCGACTGTAATGTAGCGATAATGAGGCTTGCAGGCAGTAGGAGTAGCTCATTACTGGGAAAACAAGTGCTAAATAAAAATTTGTAAAAAGAAAAAAATGTAAACAAAAACTATTCAAAAACAAGTATATGGCTCGCAAAGAGATAGCGATGCATAATATTGTTGTACACAAAAAAACACTTTTTTTTTTTTAAAGTGCTTCAAAATAAAAAAAACAATATCAATTGGGTATCGCCGTAATTGTATCGACGCAGAGAGTAAAGCTAACTGGGTCATGGAATCAGTATGGCATGGTGAAGTGCTGTTAAAAATAAAAACTCTAACTACTAAGTATTTTCTGACCGTGCCTTCCAAAGAAGGATTTAAAATGATCAATGTCTTGTCCCCCCCAAACTAAAATGACAACTTACTCTAAAAAATGACTTCAAAGCGTAATATGCACTCCGTAATTGCGTACTAATAAAAACTGTCAACTCATCAACGAAAAAAACAAGCCATAATTCACCTCACGTATACAGAAATTGAAAAAGTTATGGCTGTACAGAATAGGACAACAAATATGCATTTTTTTCTTATAGACCTAACTATATAAATTTGTAAAGATCATTGCTAATTGTGCAAACTCCCATAGCAAAGTTAATCAAAGTTTTACTTTGCCACGGCGAACGCAGTAAAATTGATGACCAAAAAACAAATGCTGAATTGCTTTCCCCCCCCCTCTTTTATTCATGCGTTTCAATGCAAAAAAAAACTATGGAATGACCCGTATGTGCCAAAATGCACAATACACCCCTAGATGAAGATCCTGCGGGAGCTTGAATCCAAAACGAGGCAATTTCTGGATGGTTTTCACCTGTTCTGGTACTTTGGGGCTTTGCTAAGTTGCGACATGGACTCACAAAATCTGGGTTCCAAAAGCGCAATTAACACTCCTCCTCACTTATACGCCTGCCATGCGCCAAACAGCAGTTTACACCCACATGTAGGCTGTATTGCCGCCTCCCCCCAGAAATTTAGAGAACATTGCGTTACAAAATTTTGGGTGCTTTTTACCAGGATGTGTCACAACTCTAAGGTGGAGAAGCTGACCGGTGCTTCCTGTCAGTTGTTGGTACCTGCAGTCCCTCCCTTTCCAAATGGTGGACTCTGCACTGTTCAGAGAATTAATGGCCTGTGCCGAGCCGATGTGGAGAGTTCCAAGCTGTAATTTATTTTCCAAAAAGGCAGTACCAGCCCTTCACAAATATGTAGAACAGAAGGTGGGCCAGTCCTTGAGCTTATCAGTTTGTTCCAAGTTGCAGGCAGCGTGGACGTGTGGAGCTGTAACTATGGTCAGGGCCAGTACATGTCCTTTACGGCCCACTGGGTGAATGTGCTTCCCGCCCAGTCACACCAACAACTGGACAGGAGACGCCCCTTTCTCCTCCATGTTGTCAAACTGCTGCTCTGCGCCAATGTCCGCCTCATCCTCCACCACCCCCTCTCAGCCTCCACAAGTTTCTGCTCCATCATACCACATGTGTAGGGCACAGCGATGTCACGCAGTTCTACACCTGGCTTGCCTCAGCGAACGACGTCACACAGGGGAGGAACTGCTCCGCGTCATGCAGCAAGAAATCGATTTGTGGCTTTCTCCGCGCCAACTGCAAATTGGAACCATGGTGACGGGGCAATTTGGGAGGAACATGGTGTCTGCACTGCACGAGGAGGGATGGTCCATGCACCTGCAGGTGCATGTGTTCAATCGGCTGTGAAAAGGTTCCTGAAGTCTTCCACCGATCTTCAGAAGATTCTGAAATGGCCTGAAAAATGTTGCATGACTTCATCCATTCTTACAAAGCCAGGAAAAAACCCTGCCCTTGCAGCGGCAGATCGGCCTCCCCCCAACACACGCTGATATGCTATGTTTCCCCCCGTTGGAATTCCAGCTGCACATGTTGGACGACTGTATGAACAGAGAAAGGCCATTAACGATTTTTTGATGATCCAGGCGGACAGGAGTCCCCCCCGTCAGCCAGGGGCGCTCATCTACCCCCATTTGATGAGGCCATTAAAGAGGCCACGTTTTTTGTCAGTCGCCGGACTACGGGATGATAACGATTCCACGTTCATGTTTGGAACAAATGCTAAAAAATCTGTCGGGGCAGGGGACGGAGACGGGCGATCTCTCACCCACTTGTCTGGTAAAATGATTGGTTTTTTACCCAGATGCGGGAGGGAGGGCGTGCAGCGGGAGGTGGTAATAGAGAGGGAAAACGGGGCAAAGCCCCGAAACCCTGGGGCAGTATAAGTGCAGATGGATTCGGGGAGTCCTCGGAGTTATTTGCAGATGGCCCCAGCTGCTTATTTCCCTGGCTAGTGACAGCCGAATAGTCCATCCGGCGATGGATACTTCTGGTTCCACCTTTTGGGACCCTCGCTACCGGTCCAAAGTGGGGACCCTTTTTTCCCCACTGCTGGAGGGGGACAAACTCAATCAAGAGAATCCTCCGTAGTCATTGGCCATGCCTATGTGCGGGGTCGTCCATCCTCTGTCATTTCTGACCGGGGGGTTTTCACGCTCAAAACCCCCTGCGGCGCTGTGGAAGGGGGGGGTGGGCAGTACCCGCTCCATCAGCAGCAACCTAAGCTGGATCGCATGGCAGTTCCTTTACCCCCTAGGGAGGGCATCGCCCCGCACAGCAGGACTGGGGCAGCCCTGAAACCAACAGGTGGTTTCCCCATTGGGCAACCTGCCACCCCCGTTAGAAGATCCCCTGGCTCTGGGCAGCCAAATGGGGGTTGGCAAACTTGCCCAGTTTTTCGTGGGAAGCTGTCCTTCCCGGCCATCGTTTTCCCAAAGGAAAAACCCCCTTTTCCATGGGAAAAAGTTAACGGGGCTGGGGCCTTTTTCAAGATGATCAGGCGTGGATCGGGGAGGATTTCCAACACCATGCCTTAGGGGTAGTTACATCAGCCTGACGCCTCACCCAAAATTTAGAAATGAGTCTGCGTTTAAAACTACCTGCCTCAGCCACTATTTGAGCCCCCCCCCTGCCTGATGCCACCCAAACTGCGGCCCGTTTTCTCCCCAATTTCTACACCATCTTTACCAGGGGACTGGTTTGCCCACCCCCTCCACACTGTCTTTTTGCCCCTTTTTTGACCACTGCTGCTGTTGCTGGTGCCGTGACCCCATACGTTATTTTGCCACTCTTGACTCATGGGTGCTGTGTTGCTCGCGTCACCTCCCCCCGTGTCATTGTGCCACTTCCCAACTAGTGCTGCGCTGTTGATGACCATCTCCACTGCATTGTGCCACTTGTGGCCTATCCTGTTTTTGACACCTCCAGAATATCATTGTGCCGCTGACCTATGCTGCGCTGCGTGCCCCCCACACTGTCATTTTGCCACTCTGTGGCCTACTCCTGTTTTTACCCCCCTCAGAATTCTTGTGCCAATCTTGACCTCAGCTGCTGTGGCTTCTGCCTCACCTCCACACTCTGTACTGTGCCATTTGGCCACGTGTTCCCCCTGAGCCCCCAGCTTTTTTTTTTCCGCTGGCGCTGCCCTGACTTTATAAAGGGAGCATTTCCCCCCCTTTTTTTTTTGGTCAGTTTGCCCCCCCTAATGCCCAGGGAATTTTTGAGTGAACCCATTCAATAGCACGGCGTCATGTGGTGTCATACAAAACACGCATTGAGAAAACCAAACCATGTCCCCCGCAATTTTAAACATGCACAAAGTTCTACAGCCCTTACAGGGCCGTGCAGCCTGGAAATAGCTGTTTTTTAACGAATCGGGCCAACCGAATTTTTTAGAAAAATTTGCCTATTCTAATTACAATTTTGCATATAAAATATGCAAAACATTTCCAAGTGTAAAAAAAAATGTAAACAGTTCTCCATGGGATTAAAAAAAAAAAGGAAAAAACATAAAAAGTATAAAAAAATAAAATAAAAATATTTAATAAAAAATAATGGTGCAGACATTACACACTCAAAAAAACCTACACATGTTGGATATCCACACGACCGTAATACCCTATAGAATTAATCTAACAAGTTAATAAGTTTGAAATGTGAATGGTGTAAAAAAAAAAAAAAAAAAAAACTATTTTAGAAAACCCCAAAAATTATCTATAAGTGAATTCAAACTATTCCCCCATAAAGTACAACTTATCTCGAATAAAACAAGTCCTCATACAACTGCGTCGTTGAAAACATAAAAAAGTTACAAGTGTTGAAACGCAAGGAGGCAAAAACTAAAAAAATTTTCTGTCATTAACTACTTTTCAGGCGTGCTGCTTAAAGGATTAAAAATGTAGATACAGGGTGGCTTCTGTTTGGGATGCTGTATCAAAGTCTATTTAACTTTAATAAAAAGTAAGTCTTAATGGAGTGTTCTGGAACTTACAAACGCTTGTTGGGGTACTGGAGTATGATTAACCCCTTAAGGATCCAGCCAGTTTTGGCCTTCCTGACATAGCCCGATTTTTGAAATCTGGCATATGTCACTTTATGTGAGAATAACTTTTTGACACTTTTACCTATCCATGTGATTCAGGGATTTTTTTCTCGTGACACATTGTGCTTTAAGAAATATTGATCCATACAATCCTTTTTTTTTTTTGAAAAAATCTAAATTTCATGAAAATTTGGATAAATTTGTCATTTTGATAGCTCCTAAATTTCTGCGTGCAAGACATATAATTATTCACCACAAAATGGTTTATAACTAGCATCTACAATATGTCCACTATAGGTTGGTATCATTTTTTAAATTTTTTTTTTTTTTTTTTTTTACGACTTTAAAGGGGCTTAGATATTATAGTAATTTTCACTTTTTCAAAAAAAATTTTCAATATACTTTTTTTAAGGCCCAGTTCGTTCTGAGTGGTTTTGAGGGGCCTGCGTTAGATACCCCCAAAAATGACTCCATCTAAAAAACTAACCCCTTAAAGTTTTTACAACGTTTTAGGAAGTTTTGTTAATCCTTTGGTATTTACGAAAAAAAAGCAAAGTAAAGGTAAATTTTAAAAATTTCACTATTTTTGCAAAATTTCAAATTTTATCCCTTTTCACAGGAATTTACTAAAAGTGCCCGGGGAAATGCAACTAATATCAATTCCCCCCGGTTCCCTTTTTAAAATTCCCAATGTGGCCAGGCATTATTTGGCTCAAGCTAAGTCACAGAATGGAGGACACTACGGATCGGCCATTTTCATAAATTTTATTTGGGGGCCTTTAGGTTTGAGGACACCTAAAATGCTAAAAAATTAAAACACCCTAAAAACCCCAATGGAAAAATACACCCCCTTTAAGGGAAAAAATTCAGGGGGGCAGTGAGATGTAGACCCCCAGGGGATTCCCCAATTTTTTTTTTGCATTAGGGTTAGAAAATGTAAAAAAAAAATTTTTTCCCCCAAACTGCAATTTTTTGCTTTAAAAAGTTTCTATTTTCAAGGAATCCTGGAAAAAAAGAACCCAAAATTTTGTTAAGCCCTTTTTCCAAGTTCGGCAATACTCTACATGTGGGGTTTAAAAAAGCTTTTTGGAAGCGTCAGATGCAAAGGGGGGGAGGCTATTTTGCTTTTGGCCGCAGATTTTGGTGGGGCCATGTCACTTTGCAAAGCCCCAAAGTGCAGAATAAGTAAAACCTTCCAGAAGTCGCACCATTTTGGAT
The DNA here is from genome assembly GCA_025379985.1 of Phyllomedusa bahiana. NCBI lineage: Eukaryota > Metazoa > Chordata > Amphibia > Anura > Hylidae > Phyllomedusa > Phyllomedusa bahiana. The sequence goes on along the minus strand of JAODAL010018650.1, from coordinate 311 downwards.
CAAAAGCCTCGGGATCTCATCAGGGGTGATGTGCATTTTTTGGTGCACAGGGGTTCCATAGTTTTTTTTTTAGCATTGGGCCCCGAAAAAAGGGGGGGGGGGAGCAATTCCGCCATTTTTTTTGGATTTTAAATTTTTCATTGTTCGCCGTGAGTGTAAATGACAGGGAAAAATTTTAAAATCGGGGTCGGGGACAATTTCAAAAGTATTTAGATTTTTTAAGTTTTTTCTGTTGTTTCTTTTACACAAAAGAAATAGGGCTTAAGAAATTGCGTTTTTAAGTTTTCCTATTCGACAGCCATAATTTTATT
>JAODAL010018649.1:0-74201 GCA_025379985.1 Phyllomedusa bahiana | reverse complement strand
GTCAGACGGGGCCCAAATGACATTCTGGAGTGGCAAAAACTGGAGTAAGGCCACAGGGTGGTACAATGACAGAGAGTGGAAGTGACGGCGGCAGGAGCAACAGCATGAGGTCAGAGAGTGGCACAATGACACAGTGTGGATGTCACGGCACCAGCAACAGCAGCAGCAGCATGAGGTCATAAAGTGGCACAATGACAGAGTGTGGAGGTGGGTGGCAATACCAGTCCCTGGTAAAGATGGTGGTAGGCAGATGGAAAACTGTCAGCAGATGTGTGGCATCAGGCGGGTGGCGGCATCAGAATAGTGGCTGAGGCAGGTAGTTTGAACCCTGACTGATTTCTCACAGTTTGGGTGAGGCGTCAGGGCTGATGTAGTCTGACGCCTAAGGCATTGGTGTGTGGAAATCCTGGCCGTTCCACGCCTGATTCATCTTGACAAAGGTCAGTCGTTCCACATTTCCCGTGGACAAGCGGGTTCTCCTTGGGGTAACGATGGCCCCCGCCGCACTGAACACCCGCTCTGATGCCACACTACTGGCCGGGCAGGACAGCTTCTCCACTGCAAACTCGGCAAGTTGCGGCCACACATCCAGTTTGGCTGCCCAGTAGTTCAGCGGATCTTCTAACTGGGATGGCAGAGTGCTGTCCAAGTAGGCCACCACCTGTTGGTTCAGGGACTGCTCCAGGTCCTCCTGTTGCTGCTGGTGACTGCCCTCCTCACTAGGCGGGTGAAGGAAGCTGCTCATCAGTGACTCCAGACTTAGGTTGCTGCTGATGGAGCTGGTACTGCTCCTACCCCACCACCTTCCCCCAGCAGCCGCGGCTGTAGTACGTGAGCACTGAAGAACCCCCCGGTCAGACCTGTCAGAGGAGGGATGATGCCGCACATAGGCACCTGCCAACTGACTACAGAGGATTTCCCAATAGCTGGGAAAAAGGCTCCCATTTTGGACCAGTAGCGAGGGTCCAATAGGGTGGAGAGCCAGAAGTCATCCCTCTGCCGGATGCTGACTATTCAGCTGTCACTAGCCAGGCAAATCAGCATGCTGCGGGCCATCTGCACAAGTGACTCTGAGGGGCTCCCTGCCTCCATTTCCACTGTATACTGCCACGGTGCTTGCGGGTCATCTGCCTCGTCTTCCTCATCTCCATCTACCTCCTCCAGCTGCTCCTGCTCCTCCTCTCTTGTCACCTGGGTAGAAAATCCACTCATTTCACTAGACAATGCTTCTGCTCCAATGTCCTCCTCCTCCTCCATTTCAGTCCCCACCGTACTCATGTGGCCGCGAGACGTAGTCGCCATGTCTCCAGTCCCCCTGCCCAGACAGATTTTCAGCATCTGTTCCAGGACATGAAGCAGTGGAATGACGTTATTCATCCCGTAGTCCTGGCGACTGACAAATAACGTGGCCTCCTCGAATGGCCCAACAAACGGCAGGGGTCACGCATGAGCTCCCACTGGCTGACATCAATGTTACACTGGGGAGTACTCCTGTCCGCCTGGACATAAAAAAATTGTTAATGGCCCTTTTCTGTTCTTACAGTGGGTCCAATATTGCAGGCGGGAATTCCAACGGGTGGAAACACGCATATCAGAGTGTGTTGGGGGAGGCCTTCTGCCGCTCAACTCGAGGAGGGTGTTCCGGCTTTGTAGGAATGGATGAAGTGCATGCACTTTTTTCCTGGCCTTTTAGAAACTTCTGAAGATCGTGGAAGACTTCGGGAAACCCTTTTTCAAAACCAATTGAACACGTCCCCATGCAGGGCGCAGACCATCCCCCCTGGGTGCGTACGGACCCCCATATTACCCCATTGTCCGTCACCATGGTTCCGATTTGCATTTGGGGGCGGAGAAAGCCAACATCGATTTCTTGCGCATGAGCAGACATTTTCCTCCCCGTGTGACTTCGTTCGCCGAGGCAACCCCGGTGTAAACGCGTGACACCGCTGTGCCCACAAATTTGGTATGATGGATATACTTGTGGGGGCGGGAATGGTGGTGGTAAGGAGGAGGAGGCGGACAGGGCGCGGGGAGCCGCGTTGACAACTTTGGAGGAGAAAGCGGCGTCTCCTGTCCAAGTTTTTGTGGCCCTGGGCGGAAGCACATGCCCCCAGTGGGCCGTAAAGGCATGTATGCCCTACCGTAGTTACAGCTCCAGACGTCCGCGCCCGTGCACCTTGGAACAAACTGATAAGCTCAAGGACTGGCCCCCCTTCTTTCTACATATTTATGAAGTGCTGGTACTGCTTTTGGAAAAAAAATTACGGCTTGGAACTCTCCATCTCGCCGGCACAACCCACTAGTTTTGAACGGTGCAAGTCCCCTTTTGGAAAGGGGGGGACTGCAGCACCAAAAACGGGGACAGGACACGGTCACTTCTGCCCTTAGGAGGTTTGGCCCATACTGTTGTCTCTTTGCAATCGCCTCGTGAACGAGCTGGCCAAGAGTAGCGAGGAGCAGGGGATCTGACCGGAGAGAGTCAAGAGAAACAGCTCCCTTTGCAGAGGTGGTGGAGCCTTTACGGCGCAAGGGTGCTGCCACTGGGCCTGCTGCTGCTGCTGTTGCTGCGGCGGCAGGGTGGAAACCACCACCGAGCCACTTTTTTCCCCGGCCACCGGATGGTTTCGGCATGTGTTGATTCAGGGGGGGTGGTGCCAAGTTACTCCCTGGGCCCGCTTTACTTTCTGTCTACAGATTCACTTAAAACCCCCATTTGGCTCCCCCAGTGTCTTAGCAAAAAACTGCCACACCGCCGATATCGGGGTTTTGCCCCCAAACGCCCCACTGATGACTACTGCCCCCGCTGCCTCGCGAGCCCTTATGCCGTATTTCTTGGACCTGCGAAGCGGGTTTTTATCCCCCGGGGCCCCTTGGCCCCGACCTCACACTGCTGTATCCTTGGGGCTCACGGCCACACAACCCACTTCTGGCTGGGCCCCCTGTCTGACGCGCAAAGCGACGTCCCTCTTCTCCTGACGATGAGAAGCCCCTTTTCCCCCACCCGGGTCCCAATGCTCCCCCCCCCACATCATCATCTTTTTGTTTCTCGTCACTGCTGTCCTCATCACCGGGCTTTGGGACAAGGTGACCCCCCACAACATGACCCCCATCCACCTCAAAAATTATATTTGCCGCCTACTGCAAATGCAGGGGGTATTGGCCCATTTCTTCGCTCCAAAATAGCTGCTGACCCCCCCCTCAAATTGTTCTCCCCGCAATGGGGGCGAGCCCAGACCACTAGTAGATCTCTGGCGGGGAACCGGAGGGACAGAGAGGGTTGGGGCAGGGGGCCGTGCTGACGTTCCCCCCCGACTCTTGGGGGGGTTTTCAGATGTCATTGGGAGGAAATGGATACCAGTCAACCATCAAGAAAAAATTGGGTTTTGAACAACACACGGCCGCTAATGACACCCGTTGGGCCTCACCCATTACCCCTCTGCGACGTCCCCCTTTTGGCACACCTGGGGGCCCGGAATTTTGTGCCTCTGCCACCCCAGGTGAAAAGCCCGCCCCCCTCTTCTGACAAACGTTTGTTTTAAAATTACGACACGTTTGAGAAAATATCTGTATATATAAATACACACCCTGATTTGACTCCAAATGAAAACCCGTAACAAGCTTGGGTAACCTTTGGATATAAATTGCGCTCCACAAATGGGCAGGAAAAATTGACTTGTATGTGCCGTTTAAAAACTCTGTGTATTTTACTGAATGTAAAAGCACAAACAGGCTTAATTAACCTTCAGATATGAATTATGCTACAGAATTTCTTCTGTGGCGGTGAAAAAGAAAGTTTCTTTTACTGAGTACAACTGCAGAACAACGCTTAATTAACCCCTGGATGTAAATTGCGCCAAACAATTGAGCAACCACAAACTACGAGCTTTGTAGCGTGTTACAATGGCGTGTTTTTTACACTACACAACAAGAGAAAAAAATGGAATTAACCTTCGCTTGTGAATTATGCTACAGGAAAAATTTATTTTTTTGCAGTGAAAGACGGTTTATTTTAGTCACCACAGCAGCAAAACAACGCTTAATTAACCCCTGGATGTAAATTGCGCCAAACAATTGAGTAACCACAAACTTACTAGCTTTGTAACGTGTTACAATGGCGTTTTTTTTTAACGCTAACACAAACAAAAAACAATGTAATTAACCTTCCTTGTGAATGATGCTAGAGGAAAAATGTATTTTTTTGGCTGTGAAAGACGGTTTATTTTAGTCACCACAGCAGAAAAACAACGCTTAATTAACCCCTGGATGTAAATTGCGCCAAACAATTGAGCAACCACAAACTACGAGCTTTGTAGCGTGTTACAATGGTGTGTTTTTTACGCTACACAACAAGAGAAAAAATTGTAATTAACCTTCGCTTGTGAATTAGGCTACAGGAAAAATTTATTTCTTTTAGACGGTTTCTTTTAGTCACCACAGCAGCAGAACAACGCTTAATTAACCCCCCGAATGTAAATTGCTCAAAAGAATTGAGCAGCCAAAAATGAAGTGGTATTTGTATTGTAAAAACGCTGTTTCTTTAAATGAATACAACAGAAACAGGCTTAGATCCCCCTTGGATATTCAATGTGCTGTGAGCAGATAGCATTAAAATGTATATGCAGCTGCACTGGACGCATACTGGACTTCAGATCAATACCCCACAAAATCAGAAATCGAACGTTAAGAGAAGCAGTCTCTGAGACAAGCTGAGACACCCCCCAATAATCGCTGTATAAAAATCAGTTCTTCAGTAAGAGCTATTACAAGCAGCCGCGGCAGCACCTTCCCTGATCAGTACAGTGAGAGCGGTATGAGCTCCCAGTGTCGCGCCCGGACTTATATAGTGCGGTGACGTCACAGAATCCCGCCGGTCTCTGATTGGCTTCATCTCTGCACATGTCATGCAGGCTATGCCCTTCTTCCTCCCAGAGTGCTTTGCCCATGTAACGCCATGTGCTCGCAGCCATTTTATCAATCAAAAGCACACGTCGTTCACCCGAAGTCCCCCAAACTTCGACTTTGTTCAGAACTGAAGTTTTCCTGAAATTCTAAACGAATTCCACTTCGTTAGAATCAATTCGCCCATCTCTAGATATGATGCTGAACACGTGAACTCAACTGCTTAGGTCGACCGTGGCAAGGCCTGTTCTGAATGGAACCTGTCTTGTTAAACCACTGTATGTTCTTGGCCACCGTGCTGCAGGTCAGTTTCAGGTTGTTGTCAATCTTGTTATAGCCTAGGTCATCTTTATGTAGAGCAACAATTAGTTTTTTTCAGATCCTCCAATAGTTATTTGCCATTAGGTGCCATGTTGAACTTCCAGTGACCAGAATGAGAGTGTGAGAGCAATAACACCAAATTTATCACACCTGCTCCCCATTCACACTTGAGACTTTGGGAATATATGCTCCCTGTATGTAGCTATACAGCCCCGTCTAGGTAGGTATATATGCCCCTGTAGGTGGGTATACAGTCTTCTGTAGATAGGTAGGTATAGATGCCCCCTGTACATAGGTATACCATCCTCTGTTAATAGGTATTCATATATGCCCCCTTTGGTTAGGTAGGTGTATATTCTCCCTGTAGGTAGATAGGTATAAATGTCCCCTGTAGATAGTTATACAGCCCCCTGTATATACAGTCCCCTGTATGTGGGTATACAGCCCTCTGTATATACATCCCCCTGTCGGAAGGTTTACAGCCCCCTGTAGGTAGGTATACAACCCCCCTGTAGTTAGGTATACAGCCCCCTGTAAGTAGGTATATAGTCCCCTGTATATACAGCCCCCTGTAGGTAAATATACAGCCCCACTTGCTCTAGGAGATAGTTGCAGGCGTGAGCGGCATGATGTCATCATTACTCTCATGGATATATTCATTAAGGGATGAAGTTTCCAGAATGATGTCTTTTTGTGGTGTTTATTAAGTTTTAGCATCTGAGGGTGTCCTTAAACCTAAAATGGCGCCTAAAGAAAAATTGGAATGATTTTAGGTAGGTGTGCTTTCAATTCTGAGGGTTGAGTCAAATAGTGGACTAGGGCCACATATGGGATATGTCTAAAAACAACAGAATTAATATTGAGTTACATTTCCCTTTTATCATCTACCCCGTTTTGTTGAGTAATGGGTAAAAAGCTCCTCAAAGCCGAACTGGATTGGTCCCTAAAAAATCAACGTTGCAAATTTTCTTGAAAATGTGAAAGATTACTATTAAATTTCTAAGCCTCTTGTCATAAAATAAAAAGACATGTATAAAACGATGTCAACGTACAGTAAACATATGCTGGATGCTAGTAGAAACTATTTTGTGTGGTATAACTATTTGTCTTTCACATAGAAATTTTTGACGTTTGAAAATGCCAAATTTTTCTAAACGTTCACAACATTTTGACATTTTTCACAAATAAACAAGGAATAATTTTTTTTCTAACTTAAAGCACAATGTGTTATGAGAAAACAATCTCTGAATCACATGGATAGGTAAAAGTATAAAAAAGTTATTCCCACATAAAATGATACGTCAGATTTAAAAAGTGGGGCTCTGTCAGGAAGGTCAAAACTGGCTGCGGTAGGGTTAAATTGTACAGTTTAGGGAGAAAGAAATACTAGCGTTTCCAAGACACACTGCTAACTGCTGAGTGACTGTTATCTTCGTATGTAAATAAACAGCTACAAGCTATGCAGACCCAGTAGGGTGGCGCAAGACTTTTCCTTGTTAGTAACTGTAACGAGTTACAATTTTTCTCAGATAAGATCAGAGACTGCCAAAAACTGCCCAAATATTATATCTGTTGTCAAGCAATTACAAAAAATCACTGTACTGAAAATTCTGTGAATAAAACATAACCTTTGATAAATAAACTTTTAAAAAGTTTATTTATTTATAAAAAGAGAAAAAACTCCCAATCAACATATAGATGACTTCATATAGTTCTTCAAATATACGAAGTCAAATTTATGTACAAGTCTGCAGGACAACTAGAGTGGGTATTAATTAATTAATTTTATTGTGTGCATTAGTAGCATAGAATTCACCTGAATCTATGAACCTGTTCTACTGCGGGTCATACATTTAGCGCTTTCTAGCTACAAAGCGACACTTCTGGCTCAGGTAAACCACTTTTAAATTGGTCCACCTGTTCCAGCAGTAATGCGCCTGGATTTGCTGTACTAAGGTCATAAATGTATAGAATCATACGGTTGTGGTGTGACACACCTCCAGCACCCACCCCCGATCTCAGGCGCAATACAAAGTGCTTTATAATGCTCCTAATTTTGGAGTGCGCCAGATTATAAATATAGCACTGCACTAGTTTTTGCAAGTCACCCTTAGTTGTTTTGTACTGAGTTTTTATAGGCACAGTGCTTTTTATTTTCTGTTTCACCCAATGTGTCATGATAACCTAATGCAGAATTTCTAATGGATCCCATATCATACTAATTTACTTACCCTTCTTGGCTCTGGCTTCATTTAAAGCATTGGGACATTGTAGACATTATTGTACACTACATCCTGACACTGAACCATGTTAGGACCCAGTGTGGCTGAGCCTGGGAGAGAGGGGAAGTTTTACTGGTCGTTATTTGCTTGATTCATTTAATAGAAAGTGGAAGTTTGAATATAAAAATGCTGCAGTGACAAATTAAATGAACACTTTAGATAGATTTGAACCCTTAGGGCCCGTGTATACGGCAATGGACAAATACCGGTTGGCTTATCCAACCGGTATTTGTCCGGTTTGTGTGCCATGCCCACAGCCGTGGGGGGGACGGCTTTTCTCCGCGATGAGCGGAGAGAAGCCCTCTCCCTTCACATTCACTTGCACATATTCCGTCCGAAAAACCAGACAGAAGAATGTGCATGTAGAATGTTTTTCGGGCGGCCCGCGGGCGGAAAAACCGCGGGGCGGAAAACCTGAGCAGTGGGGACTGCTGCACAGGTTTTCCATAGGAGTTCGTTGAGCTCGTTTGCGGCCGGTTTATCAGGCGGTCTGCAAAACCGCAAACCGTCTGAAAAACCGGCCGAAAACCCGTGCCGTGGGGATATGCCCTTATTAGCCCTAGATAGCAATCCAAGCTGCCCATATTGTAATCCCCCACTTTTAATATGACATACAGGCATTCATACCTGGCACTATATATGGTAGTTTGCTGTAATTACACGTAGGGGCAGAGCTTTATAAGATCTAGAAAGGAATAAGAACGAGACCCTTGTGCCAGAGTGGTCATACAAGGTTGGGTCACTGGGAGCTAATAAGTTAGTCACCTATTTGGCTTATGGTGCCTTTGAGTTAGTGGCTATGACTGAGGCTAAACAGGGGAACACGAATCTCTTGAAAAGGTCACCAGATCTTTCTAGATCCGAGGACCTCCTCTGCTTGTTATGACTGTTGGTTGGTATGAGTGGTTATTTAAAGAGAAATGTAGAATGTTACAAAATATCATTGTCATATATTAGATGTTTATTCCAAAAAAATGTCGTTGTGGCCATTTGAATCAAAATTCAGAGTTTTGTGTCTTCTTAGGCAGGGGAAATGGGAAGGGAACAAGGGGTGGGTGTGTGGTGGACTGGCAAAAAGGGGATGTATAAGTGAGAAAGTTCAAGGGATCTTTTGGGCAGGACCCAGGCTCTAAATTACTAATAAGGATACATATGAAGGATTCACTTGTATTGGTCATTGAGGTGCAGTACATGCTCAGTATTGCTCCTTATCAGACTCTGCTTTCTGCATAGTACAGTGTCGCTCTGGTTGATCGGGCTGGAGAGTCAGTGGGTGCATAATGTCTGGGGTCAGCAATGCTGTACAAACCAATATTACAAGGATGAAGCTTTCAGTCTAGTATTGCCAAACCTTGAGTTTAGCAATGCACAGTAGTACACAAACTTGACTCATACATTTTTTATGGTAATTACCACGCTGTGCAAACAGTAGTCTAAAGCCTTTCCTGTCTCTGCTGCTTCCTTCATATCCCTCCAAGCTCAGCTGATCTCCAATACCACTTTATGATACAGTCTAGGCTGTTATTGCGGCATCCAGTGGGCACACACACGGAAGCAGCTAATTCTATGTGATTATAAATAGTGTTTCCACATAGTCAGCAGAGTTCAGATAATGTTACTGTTTACTTGGGGATGAATAGTTTTTTAAATTGTGTTGATTTTATATTGACCTCTCGTCCCTTCTCACAATACATTAAGAGGTGCCCTCAGGGGCACCATTATGGCAGTACTGGTAGTGGTCCTGTCTGGGGCCTTGATCAAAATTTATATAAAAAAGTGCCCGCTAATATGGTGCAAGATCGAAACTAGTAATGGGTTGGGACCTAGATGCTTCAGCCATATGGGGCTTTGATATTACTTATGGCGGCTCTGGGTACCCTGAAAGATAATAATTAAAAATATGCACTGGAACGCTGGAACGTAGGCGATACATACACAGAAGAAAACGGGCCCCAAGGCAAAGATGAATCTTAGGCCCCTATTATAGTTTGGATTGCCACCCAAAACGAAGGGGATGTAATAAACTGCGGCTCACCCTGACCATGAACCACCAAAGTGGACTTTTCAATTGTGCGGCTTCCTGTTCCAGTTGGGAGCCATTCCGTAGGATATGCACAAACTGTTGGTGATTTAAAGAACCAGTGCATGCTACTTGTGTTCCTCTTTTCCTGTAGCAGGCTCTCTTTGGTTACTTAGGAGCTCCTTACACACCTCTCTCCCAGATCTTTGGTGCATTATTCTAGTGTTTCAGTGATCATTTGCCCAGATTCTCATCTACAGCATGAACTTTATCCTCTCCATTAGCTAGCTACCTGTCCTGACCTCTGCTACAGCTGTGATCTTGAAAGAACTCCTCCTGTCCTGACCTGCAGCTTGATTAAGACTATGATAAAACTCTGCCTGCCTTGACCTGTGCCTAGACGGACTACACTTCTGTCTGCTCCTCCGGTACCTTACGGCACATCAGCTGCCTCCATGGGTGACCGCGTCAGGGTTAGCAATCTGGAAGTTTACTACGGCAAAGTCCAGATCCTTGAAAAGGGGTCAAAAGGTGAAAATCTGGTAGACCCAGCTCCCTGGCTTGGTTTTACACTAAAATCTGTGAGTGGTCCAGTGAATCCTTCTCATGACTACTATGAGTTGTTACACAGGCTCGATTTAATCCACGCCACACAATTTTTCCATTACCGTCTGACCAACATCCCACCCCACCAGACTGTTTGGTAACCCTGCAGTTCCACTGGAAAGGGGAATCTTAAACAGGTTGTCACCAGCTGATAGCATTGCAGTGAGACAAACCAAGACTGGGTCTTCTCTCTCCAAGAGCCCCAGTATCAGACTTAGGTACCGGGAGTTTATTCTTGTCCCCCCCCCCCCAGTGGAGTTGATTCTTTAACCCACCAATGGATTTGATTCTTGGACCCACCAGTGGAGTTGATTCATGGACACACCAGTAGATTTGATTCTTGGAGCCCACAAGTGGAGTTGATTAATCGGGTGCACCAGGGGCATTGATTTTTGGGACCCTCCAATGGAGTTGATTATTGTTGCCCATCCTACAGCTACTGTACTGTACATGGCTGCACATACTGCACATACCTCTTGCTTTCTGCCTCTCGTACTCTGACTCTCTCCCTGAAAAATATTCCCAAGCCCACCATGCCTAGAGGCCCACGATGCGTTGAGGCCTCCTGGGGTTTTCGTCTAAGTCTCTGTCTGCCAAACCATGCCTGCTGGTAGCAAGTGTTCTATTTCAATGCAGTCCCATCCCAGGAGAAATGAAGTATTACTTGGTACCTGTTGAAGTCAATGAACCATGTATTTATTGCACAGGTGAGCTGGGCCCTCTAGACATTCTGTGCTGCTCTGGTTAATAAATGATGGACACTTCCCTCTTATACATCATAATTTGCTAATATTGTATTTGATAAAATTTTCATTTTTTTTCATATATGTTATGCAAAGATACAAATTTATGTAATCTGACATCCCATAATCCAGGACTTTGATAATCTAACACGTAAACAGAACACTAGATTATATTTGGGCTTTTCCTGAAGCTTCTGTTTTACATATCTTCATATGGTCATCCAATAATCAACACCGTCTGGCACCTTTCACCTCCTTATGTTGCCAGATTAAAGGATTTTTTCAGATATTCAGTCCCTGAAACCTTCTTATAGAGTTTCTTAAGCACTGAGCCTGTTAACAACGTCTGGTCAATTTCTAGGAGTGAACTAAAATCATATATAAAGCAAATAAACTGTACAGATGAGTAATTTTCTTTGTTATATAGGTCTACCACCAGCTCCATTTAAATCATTAGTTTATCATTAGTTTTTCAGTTTAGGTCAATGTCAAATTTGACCAGAACCTAAGCGATTTTATTCAGTCCTAATTAAATTTTGGCGAAAATCACCAAATATGAGTGCCGCTTTATACTAAACTGGATGTGACGTAAGGGTTCTTAAGTTTTAATTTACTATCCCCTTCACTGCTCAGCTACGCTCTCGCGTCACTTCATATTCTGACTCTGGATGTATCAGGCGTAGCTACAGCGGAGCAGACATGCGAGCCACATTGGTTACTCTTCACTCACAATACGACTACTGAGACTATTCCGATTGGTTGTATTTCATAAACGGAAATGACAGTAGGACGTCCCAAAGAACAATGAGTTAACCACACTGTCACGAGTGGCGCTGCAGCCCGGTCGGGCTGCAGCCGCACTCGCTGCCCATTTACACGGGCCGCACCGACGCGGACAACGTCGCGTCGCCGTGTGGCTCCCCCGTCGCCCAAAATCTCCCCCGTCTCAACTGATCCTGCTGCTCCGGACTGTGTGAGGCGTCGGCCGGTGCGCGCGGCGCCAGGCTTCCTTAGGGCACGCGCCGCCCGGCTCTCGCAAATTTAAAGGGCCAGCGACCCCATAATTGAGCAAACACCTGCCACTGTCCTATATATTCGCTGCCCACCTCTTCCTGCCCTCGCCGATTCCATAGATCCCCATATGCCTATGCGAGGGGGACTTCCCTTTTATACTATGTTCCGGTTGTCCTATACTGTGTACCAGTCCCTCCGGCTTACGTTGCTCTGCTCGACCACGAGAGGCGGCGATATCAGAGTGTGTCGTATGCTGCCCCGACCCTTCCTGCCGTCCCTGAACTACGAGTTTGCCTGCCGATCTGTACCGCGCTATTCCTTGGCTACCATCGCAGCAAGTCACATCAGGGGTAGTGGGGGGGGGGGGGGGGGAATTTGGGTTAAGTTTTTTTGATATATTACGACTGGTGATATTCCGCCGCAGCATGTCATCCCGCTTTGCGGCGGGCTCTGGTGAAAACGAGTCGGTTCCACTTAGACTCCGTTCCCGGTGTGGCGTTTACGCCATCGCTTGCGGTGGCTCAGTGGATCCACACCCCTCTGGTCTGTTACAGTTGGAATCGGACATGGATCCCGCCAAGGTTTCCGTTACAACCCAGCCTGGAAGACCTGACGTCTCGTTGCCCAGCATCCCAGCAGCTGACGCAGCAGGCACAGCACTTGGATCAGCTGACGTCCATGATGCAGCAACTCGTCTCCCCCGAATCGGTCAGTCTCACACCGTCTTCACCGCCAGTTCCAGCACCTGCCGTGCTCCCTGCCGCCCTGGGCCTAAAGCTCCGGCTTCGCTTCCCTCAAGTTCGAGGGAGACCCAAGCTATGTAGGGGAGGTTTTTGTAGTACTCATGCTCGATGCACTGATCTATCTAATGGCCGACCCAGTTCCCGTCCGAACGCGCAAAAGGTGGCGTTTGAGTCCTCAGTCTGCTATCCCGGGTGAAGGCTCTGGGTATTAGGCAACCCCCCCTCTGGACAGTGGGAGATCCTCTGGTGGGCGACCTGCAGGCCTTCTCAATGAGGTTCCGCTCGTTTTTTGAGGAACGCGGCACGGGCTTCCTCAGCGGCAGACCCTATCACTCCTGAATTTAACCCAAGTAGAAATCCTCGGGGGTTGATTACGCCTTCCAATTCGTACCTGGCCTCGAGCTGATTCTCTGGAATGAGGCCGCCCTCTTGTGCCACTTTTCAAGAAGGGCCTCTCTAGCCGGGTAAAGATGCCCTCCGCAAGGGATCTTCCGGCTTCCTTGTCTGGATTGATCCACCTGGCCACCGTATTGATGGAGCGTTTCTCTGAGAGAGAAAAGAGCTCCGAGCCAGGAACGCGACTCTGCTCGACCTCCGTAGCTCCCGGCGTTTTGGCTCCGTATTCCAGAAACCTCCGTACCGCCACCTCAGGCATTCCAGCGAGGAGCCCATGCAGTCGACGCGTAGCTATTGTTCTCTCAGACAAGACGTGCCCGACGCCGCAGTGTCAAAAACCTATGCCTGTAATGAGCTAGTCCTGAACAATTCTTGAGGGACTGCCCGGCCTTCGAGCCCGTCGCTCAGGAAAACGCTACGCACTAGGGTACGTTGGGAGAGGCTCCCTGGGTGTGTGCACAGTTCCTTCTCGCACGCTGACCATACCGGTTTCAGTAGATCTCTTCATTGTGAGCTGCGGATGTTTCCAAGCCTCCCCTTCTTGGACTCTCGGCTCGGCAGGAAATTATTATGGTGATGCCGCCCTGGTGTCGAAGCTTCGTCCTTCAGCCACTCTGTTCGACTCGTTAAGCCTCTGGCGATCTCTTCGGGTGACTGGGGAGGTACCTGAGCAGCGATCTACTGATCCAGGTACACCGAGAACACAGAGCCCGTTTACTAATCATGTAGGGAGCACTCCATGCGAAGAATCGTGTTCTACGTACATTACCGCCGTTCTTCGTCTTGGCTGACATTCCTGTTGGGGGTTACCCTGGCTGCATCTGCCCACGCCCCGTTCTTTGGAGGCTGGAAGCGGTCGAAGTAGCGAGCGTGCAGGGGGGACAATACTGCCATCACGTGTCTGTCCTGCACCACGCCCGTTGCGATCCACCTCTCCTCCTGCCCCATGAAGCCGTTGCCAGTGGTTACCGCAGAGTACAAGGACCTCTCGACGTGGTGCTCCAACAATAACAGCAGACTCCTTGCCACCTCACTGTGTCCAGCGCGATAGCCCTATAGGCCTGTTGCCTGCACAACCCCTCCTCGGGGGTAGAGTCTACCCTCTGTCGGTCACACACGAGACCATAGGCCATGTCACAGACTATACGATACAGAGAAACCCAAGAAAGGCTTACCCGCAAGTCCTCTTCACCATCTGAGTCTGCTTCTACTTTGTGGTAAAAGAAGGATGGCTCACTTCGACCCTGCATCGTCATCGCCGGCTAAAGAAATTAACAGTGATAAAAACCGCTACTCCACTGCCGTGACTCGGAGGCTCTTCTGACCGCCTTCGGGGGAGCTAGGATCTTCACAAACTGGACTTACGTGGGGCCTATAACCTTGATCCGGAAACGAGAAGGCAACCGAGTTGGAAGACGGCATTTCAACACGCGGGATAGGGCCATTTCGAGAGTACCTAGTTAATGCTCCTTTCGGTCTTTGTACGTCCCCGCAGTGTTTCAAGGGTTTCGTTAACAAGACATCTTCAGGGACCTCTTATATTATGCGTGGTCGTGTGTATCTGGACGACATCTTGACACTTTTCGCCTTGATCTCGAGTCCCACCGACTCCCATGTGCCCAAGATTTGGCTCTTAATGCGGCGCTTCGGGTGAATCGCCTCATCTCGCCAAACTGGAGAAATGCCAATTTCACCATTCCAGCCTGCCTGTCGCTCGGTAAATGTTTCCGTCCAAGGGATTGCAATGTGGATCCTGCCAATGAAGTCAGCCGTCCTCCAGTGGCCTCGTCAACAGGCCTTCGGGCTATGTCAGACGGTTCCTCGGTGGGCGACATTGCTAAATTATTACCGACAGTTTAGTCCCACACTTTTCGACGCTAGTGGCTTCCCCCTTTTGGCCCTTTTAGAAGGCTGGGCAACCCGAGGTTGTGGCCACCACGCCAAAGATGCCTTCTTCCGCTCAAGGCGGCCCTTTCTTCGGCTCCAGATTTGTCTCGTCCGGATGTAAGAACCCTTTTTTCTGGAGGGGGACCATCATCCGTGGGAGCAGGGCGGTGCTCTCTCAGAGGAGTTTCCAAGGGCAAGTTGGTCACATTTGGTTTTCCAAGAACGTTCTCTCCTGCGGGAGAAGAACTATACCATTGGTGACCGTGAGCTGTTCCGATTAAATTGGGCGCTGAGGAGTGGCTTCATCTTCATGAAGGAGCCCGACATCCAATGACTATCTACTCTGACCACAAGATCTTGTATTACCTTCAGACGGCTCAGCGCCTTAATCCCCGGCGGCTCGTTGGGCACTTATCTTCTCGCGCTTCAATTTCACGATCCAATTCCCCGCCCAGCCGAAAGGAACGTCAAACCGATGCACTGTCTCGGCGTCGGACGTGCTTGGGGTAAGACTCTCCACCTGCCCACCTCAATTCCTCCCTAACCGTCTGATCACCGCGCTCCAGTAGATTTACGGCAGTACCTCCGGGCAAGTCCTATGTGCGCCCATCCCTTCACCCTGAAAGAATCCTGAGATGGGGTCATGGCCTCAGGTAGCCGGCCACCCGGTGTCCTGAAGACGGCGCAGTTCATTGGGCGTTATCTACTGGTGTCCCGACCTAATCAAGCGGGGGATCTGTGAAAGACTTTGTGGCCTCGTGGACTCTTCGTGTAGGGTCGCAACAAGACACCGCACCCTCAAAGCCAGCTCTAGGGAAAAAAAAATTGCTCTTTTTTATTTTCCTTCCCTTGCCCGTTCCGGACGTCCATGGTCCCAGATTGCCATGGACTTTATCACGGACTTCCGCCGTCGGCGGGCAAACTGTCATTTGGGTCCATCGCCGATGTCGCTATATCCGTCCTAAGATGGCCTTTTGTACCTTTGCCCGACTTCCGTCTGTGCGCTCCCTCTTTTGGCAACCCGCTCTTCCAGCAATGTGCTTGCCGCCTGCATGGCCTCCCTCGACACATTGTGTCGATCGACGGCGAGTTCCAATTCCGTTTCCCGTTTTTGGCGGTCTCCTGTTCTCAGCTCAAAGTGCAATTGGACTTCTGCCTCCGCTTACCACTCGCATCGAACGGGCAGGTAGAAAAGAACTAACCAGATCTTAGAGAACTACCTAACGTCATTTCGTCTCGGCCCAGCAAGACGATTGGCAGGCTTGTTGCCCGTGGCCGAATTCGCCCCACAATTCCTTGGACTCCGATTCTACGGGCCTTCTCCATTTTTCGTGGTGTAGGATTAAATCCCCCACCCCGCCCCCCCCACCCAGCTGGCATCGGTCTCGTACGATCTCTGCGGTGGACTCTCTCCAATCCCTTGGTCCGTGACCTGAAGTCGGTGTGGGACAACACGCAGCAAGATCCTTGCTCCGGGCCTCTGCTGGCGGTGTGGGGTAGTGAAAATAGAGAAGCTCCAGCCGTATAGACATCGTTCATGAGACCACATTCCCTCCATGCCCTCATTCAAGCCTGGGGATAATGGTCATGGTTGTCCTCCAACGTACATTTCCCAAGGGATTAGCCGTTTTTTTGCCCTACTAAAGCTGGGTCCCCGGTTCCGTGGGCGCCTTATTGAGGCAGTTCTTCTGAAGAGATTCATCCGGTGGCCCCCTACAACTGTTCCGGCTCCCTCCCTCGATGCGTATTTCCGATACTCCTTCACGTTTCTCTACAAAGCCAGTCATCTTCAACTCGGGTACGGTAGTCGGGCAAGAGTCAGGACCCCTGCCCCGGTGGCGGATGCGCTCGGAGAGCGCGTTTGAGGCCGGTTGAAGAAATCCTAGGCTATGAAAGAAGAACCAAGGGAAACGTTACTTTCTTAATGAATGGAAGGGGTTCACGGTCCCATGAAAGATCGAGGGAGCGCGGAGTGAGAACATCATGGACCGATAACTTACTCCAGAGATTTCTTCGCAGTGCAAAGGTAGGGTAGACCTACGGGGGGGGTACTGTCAACGAGTGGTCGCAGCAGGGCCCGGTGTCCGGGCTGCAGGCGTCACTCGCTGCCCTGGGTATACGCACGGGCCGCACCGACGCGACAACGCCCGTCCCGTGGGCTCCCCCTCCCCAGAAAGTCTCCCTCCTCACCTTACCCGCGCCTCCGGACTGTGTGCGCGGCCGTGCTCGCTGCCCGTGGCTCCTAGTACAGGGCACGCTGCGCGCCGTCTCTCGAGCTCAATTTAAAAGGGTCCAGCTGCCCTCCTAATTGTAAACACCTGCCACTGTCCCTATATATTTCCTCCACCTCTTGCCTGGCCCTCGCCGATTCCATAGTGCCCAACCTAATGCGAGGAAGACACCTTTCTATGTTCCATTTGTCTATATACTGTGACCAGTCCCTCTGGCTTACTTCTCCTGACCAACGAACCTTTGCTGCTGCCCCGACCTTCCTGCCCGTCCCTGACTACGAGTTTGCCTGCCGATTCTGTACCGCCGCTATTTCCTTTGGCTACCATCGCAAGCAAGTCACATCAGGGTAGCGACCTGGTGGAATCCGCCGCAGCAAGTCCATCCCGCTTTGCGCGGGCTCTGGTGAAAACCGGGTTCCACTTAACTCCGTTCCCGGTGGCGCTTACGACCTTTGTGATCGCTTGCGAGTGGCTTCAGTGTATCCCAACCAGGTCTGTTATCACCGCCAAAATGATGTGGAAAATAAGTCACCGCTAAGCCACAACTTGTGGTTATGATAATATAATAATAATTTATGATAATGCAATAAGGATAGAGAAAAAAATCAGGTTTGTTTTGCACGATCATTTTGTTTTCTATCCTTATCTCTAACCATAAGCCTTACCCTAAATTGAGGTCAGGGTAATTCCTAGGCTAAATTGCATTCAGGGCAGGGTGAAGAAATCCCCCCCCCCCTCTTAACATGTTAATCCACGATGCGACACAGTGCATCACCATCAACTAAAATATACAAAAATCATTTAACACTCTCTATGTTCTAAGTAAAAACTACTATCTATACGCAGTCATACAGTTACCACATAACACTGCTATACAAAACTAGAGTCCGAAGGTTAATATTACCAAGGTCCTACTAAGATCACATATCACCACCAGATACTAACCGAATAATGCTGCCACACCATGACGACATATCACCCCCTCACAGTGACTGAATAATACGTCCACACCATGACTACATTTCACCACCACATAGTGATAAATACGCTCAAAACCATGACCAATATCACCAGCACATAGTGACTGAATAATACAACATACCATTACAGAATATAAATCATCATACTACAATCAATGTTACCGGCATACCGTGACCGAAATGGGTAGTTACCAGTTGTACATAAGCTCTGCACATATAATAATGTAAGTGATTACAGTAAAGTTGCATCCAGGGACTTACAGAAGATGTCTCTGAAGAGTTATTCTCTTCTTTGATGAGTTGTTCCCTTTTTTTTCTCCATCTGTCCCAGACAGCCATGACTTCTTCTCCCGGCCATGACTCTTAACGTAAAATTTACAAAAAAAATTTCTTAGACTCCTTACTTTTCCAGCATTTCCCTACCTTCCTATCTCTATACAAACCCCCCATCTATAGTGCCCCAAATGGTAATAATGACCCCTTTGTGCTTTTAGCAGTAAAAGTGCACCCAAACGGCTATAGGACTCCCATTTGTGCACCAAGTTTTTAGCCCTTTTTTTGTTTTCCCTTTAAAAAGGGAGGTATTAAAATCCCACAATGATATGTAGGACACCCCCCCAAACAGGGGGGCAGATGGGGAAACCCCTTTTTTAGGAGGCAATCCTCAATTAGGTAATAATAGGCCCCATTATTTGGTTTGACTTATAGGTACCCCAATAGGTGTTTTCTAGGTCCCCATAAGTAATAGGAGTTATAGTGGGCCCCCCCAATAAGTGGAAATATAGTTCCAGTATGTAGTTATATAGGCCCCCTTTGGTTATAATGCCCCCGTTCTTTTTTAATGCCTCGTAGCTTGTTACATGCCCCCTGTAGTTTATGACATGCCCCCTGTAGCCTATTATAAAACCCTTTGTAGCTTTGAAATGCCCCCTGTAGCTTAGAATTTGCCCTCTGTAACTTAGAACATGCCCCCCTGTAATTTAGGATATGCCTCCTGTAACTTAGAATATGCCCCCTGCAGCTTATGATATGGCGACTGTAGTTTAGGATTTGCCCCCTGTAGTTCAGAACATGTCCCCTGTAACTTAGGATATGCCCACTGTAGTTTATAACATGCCCTCTGTAGTTTAGAATATGCCCCCTGTAGCTTAGGATATGCCCCCTGTAGTTTAGGATATGCCCACTGTAGCTTGGGATATGCCCCCTGTAGTTTAGGATATGCCCTCTGTAGTTTAGGATATGCCCAATGTAGTTTAGGATATTCCCCCTGTAGTTTAGAATATGCCCCCTGTAGTTTAGGATATGACCCATGTAGGTATAAAATAGCCTGGTGTAAACATGAAATGAAAATTTAAAAAAAAGGTACTCACCTCTCCATGTTCCCTCTCCGTGTGGCCTGGATCAGGAGCCGATGTACAATGTAAGCAGTGTGACGTCATCAAGCCGCTTCGGCCGGCCGGCACACTGCTCCCAGAGGTCTCCAGGGATGGAAGCCGAGACCCAGCATTGCAGGGGGTGTGAGGAAAGCCTAGCATCATGCCTCCTGCGACGCTGATGTGTATGTACAGTGCTAACTGAGCGCTGTACATACAAGGGAGAAGGCAGGAAGGTAACTGATCGTCCTGCCTTCTCCCTGTAGGAGCAGCTGCACAGTGTGTGTGCCGCTGCTTACTCTGTGCGGCTGTCTTAAAACAGCCACGCAGAGAGAGCTATTGATCGCCAGGTAGGTGAGGCAGGGAGCTGCGACGCCCCCTCTGCTGAGCGACGCTCATATATAGGAACAGCCCTGATTTAGGTTAGAGAATTTGTTTTAAACTGAACTGAGACCTATTTGAGCAACACTAAGGGCGACATGCATGAAATTTAGCGTTTACACGTCAAATTTCATGCGCATTATACTGGCATAGAATGCACCTGATTTATTAACCTGATCTACAGCGGGTCATAAATCAGGCGCATTCTAGCGCTAGGGCTACATTTCTGGCTCAGGTATACTACTTTGAAAGTGCTCTACCTGTTCCAGCAGTAATGCGCCTAGAAATGCTATAAATATGTAGCTTCACTACGGTTCTAGGGCGAGATGTCCGAAAATTGGCGGTGCTACGTCAGTTTTTAGGTGCATTAAATAAGTGTAAAGTGCACCAGAAAGTCCGACCCTATCTGGCATCAGGTATTCCTTGCATAGTAAATATAATGCGCCTAAAAATTATGTGCTGTGCGCCTTCATAATAAAATGAGGCGCATAGCACATCATTATAAGTGTATATGTGTTAGGTGCATTTCACATTTTACAAGTATGCATTAGGCGCATTACAAGTATGTGTTAGGCGCATTTCATATACTTGTAATGATAAGCTATGCGCCTCCATGTGCAATGTGCCTCGATAGGGGCATTAATACTCTACCAATAAAATGGTTGGTGCCGCGATTAGCGCAAATCACAGCACATAGCATATCATTAGAAGCGTATGTAATGGCCCTATCAAGGCACATCACGCACGGAAGCGCATAGCTTATCATTGCAAGTATATGAAACGCGCCTAACACATACTTGTAATGCGCCTAACGCATACTTGTAATGCGCCTAACACATACTTGTAATGCGCCTAACACATACTTGTAATGCGCTTAACACACACTTGTAAAATGTGTAATGTGCCTAACACATATATACTTGTAATGATGTGCTATGCGCCTCAATAGGCACATTTCGTTATAGAGGCGCACAGTGCTCATTTTAGGTGCATTACAATGTGTTGGTCCCAGCATAATAACGCGCCAAGTTTTTTTGTAGATACGACATTATTACATCCAAAATATGGCATCAAAAGCGGTTTTAGCGCAATATAGACCAAAAAACTGGCATTGGCGTGTTGGGATATGTCGCCCCTAGTGTGCCCCGCGTGCGAGAGATTTAAAAATGTATGAATGGGGCTGTGCTGGATATCGGGCTGTAAAGGCGCCAGATATCTGCCGCAGCCCCGTTTATACATGTCGCCCTAAATATCGTCAAGGTTGAACCAGATCATTTACTCATTTCTTGTGTATCTGAGAATCAGTTCGGCTTTATTTGCAACTCACCGAGATAACATGTTTTTAATGATATATAATTATACAAATGTTGTCAACATTCTCCAGATTATTAAGAATGTACAAAGGTATAATGCAGGTAGAAATATGGAGGTCTATTTTCTCTTTATCTCTTAAACCAATTAGTTTCCTTTTGCCGGGTTTTCTTCTTTTACAATCCCATTAGGAGGAATTAGGTAATTCTTTGTTGACAACTGTGATTTTATTCATGTTCCAAATTAGACTTTTATATTCATCTCTAAGAGCAGAGACATTCAATTATTTTAATTAACAAATCGGATTTTAATGGAAATATATTATTAAAAAAGTGAACCTGACACATAAAATTCAATACAGCTAGTACAGTATATACAACGATTCCACTGATGGAGTATGATGCTCGTACCTTTTTAAGGTGATATTAATATTAATTTTCTTATTCATGGAATGAGTCACATATAATATTAAACTCTCTAAAGTGAGATTGCCAGGTCTACATTATATACCAGTTCTATACAGTATA
The DNA here is from genome assembly GCA_025379985.1 of Phyllomedusa bahiana. Classification (NCBI taxonomy): domain Eukaryota; kingdom Metazoa; phylum Chordata; class Amphibia; order Anura; family Hylidae; genus Phyllomedusa; species Phyllomedusa bahiana. The sequence goes on along the minus strand of JAODAL010018649.1, from coordinate 52,487 downwards.
AAAAAGAATCCAGAAGCAGAGTTCATTACTAGTGATGAGCGATTACGTTGACTATGGTCATCGGGTCGATAGTCGATATCGGCAATTATCAATAAGATATCCGATAGGCGATAATAGATTATCGCTGATGACCATTAAAGTCCCATGGGGAGAGGAACAACACCTTCATTCTTACACCCAAACAGGCTGGAGAAGCTGGAATTAACATCCACAACAGTCAAATGGATACGTTTCTACTCTTAGGCAAGACAATTAGGTTTATAAAAGCCACAGAAAAAAAAACTCACAGACCATTCACTATCCCTGTCCTGTACCCACAACCCGACCCTTAAACCTGCATCCCCCCACACATTAAAAAGTGACAGAAGGCAGTATGAATTTGAACCATCATGTACTTGAACTGGACATTGAATATCCCCGTCCTGGGAAAGCAGCATGAGCCCAAACCGTCGACCCCCACATTTAAAAAGTGCAGGAAAAAAGGAGTCTTTCAACCACCATTTTAGTTTCACTGGACATATACTGGTCCCCGTCCTGGAAACCCCAGCATGAGCCCCCAAAACCTGTCTGACCCCCACATTTAAAAAGTGCAGGAAAAAGGAGTCTTTCAACCACCATTTTAGTTTCACTGGACACTGACCATACCTGTCCTGGAACGCAGCATGAGCCCCAAACCTGCATGATCCCCAGATTTAAAACGTGCCGGAAAAAGGAGTCTTTCAACCACCATTTTAATTTCACTGGACATTGACATATCTGTCCTGGGCCACAGCATACTCTTAAACCTGTTTGGACCCACAGATCACAAAGTGGCACTATGCTATTTTTGTACAGTGACTGTCATTTAGTATATTTTTGGTAACTGACATTTGTTTACAGAATTTATTTAGGGAAGTTTTTTATAGTTTTTAAATTTTTAACTTTTTGCTTTTTTTTTCAAGGTGATAGATAAAACAAAACACCCCCCCCTCATTTTTTTAAATTTTTTTTTTCACTGTAGATTTTTTAATTCGTCCCCCACCCCATAAGAAAATAAAAAGTCCTAATCACCCCCAAAACATTCTTGTTGAAAAGAATTTGCCCTCCTGGCTTGAGGTATTCAGCCAATCTTCAATGGTTTCATTTTTTCCTCCAACCCTTTCTTCAGTGATTAGGGCGACACCCCGGGAGATAAATGATGTGCCCCATAGTGACTCCGCCCCAAAAATTTTTAACCCTCAAATTGTTGAATTTTGTTCCAGCCCTGGAGTGCCCAAAAGTGAAAAAAAACTACTGAAATGTATAGGGATAATAAACGATTTTTTTTTGGGCCCCTATCAATCACCTGGGGGACTAAAAAAATTTGTGGATTCAATTTAAACTGCAAGGTGCCTCAAACAAGCTTACACCAAAAGTGAAAAAAAAACCATTAAAATTTATACGGAAAAAAAACGGTATTTTTGGGCACCCTATAATACACCTGGGTGATCAAAATTGGGGAAAATAAATTTAATACAAAAGGCTAGAACAAAGCAGATGCCCAAAAGTGAAAAAAAAACCTGTTGAAAGTATAGGGATAATAAAAGGTATTTTTTGCCCCCTATCAATTCACCTGTGGTACTACTAATCTGTTTAAAAATTTTTATCTGCAAAGAAGATTATCAACAATGCTTGATGCCCAAAGTGAAAAAAAACCTGTCTAAAAGTATGGGGATTTTAAAAGGATTTTTTGGCCCCTATCAGTACACCTTGGGGTGATAAAAATTTTGCTGGATTCAAATTTTAAACGCAAGGTTTTGGCTCCAACACAGTTGCGCCAAAGTGAAAAAAAAATATTAAAAATGTAATGAAAATAAAAGGTTTTTTTTTTGGCCCTATAACCTGGGTGACTACAAAGTTGCGGGATTAAAATTTTAACGAAAAAGAAAATCATCAACAAAGCTGTAGGGCCAAAGTGAAAAAAACACGTATCTGAAATGTTTCGGATAATAAAAGGTATTTTTGGCACCTTTCAATTCCCCTTGGGGTGACTCAAAATTGTGTATTCAATTTAACGCAAAGTAGCTTACAAAAAGTGTCTGCGCCAAAGGGAAAAAAACACGTTTGAAAGGGTATTCGGAAATAAAAAAGGTATTTTTGGCACCTTTCAATTCACCTGTGGTGCCAAAAATTGCTGATTAAATTTTTAAGGCAAGGTCTCAATAAACAAAGTGTATGCCCAAAGTGAAAAAACAGATCGAAAGTATTGGATAATAAAAGGTATTTTTTGCATTTTTCAATCACCTGGGTGACTACAAAATTGCTGTATTACATTTAAATGAAGTGCCAATAACAAAGCTGTGGGTGCCCAAAGTGAAAAAACACGTACTGAAATTTTTGAAAAAAAAGCATTTTTGGCATTTTCAATTCACCTTGATGACAAAAAAAAGCGATACATTTAACTGAAAAGGTCTATCACAAAGCTAGCCTGCGCCAAAAAGTGAAAAAACCGTTTCGAAATGTTTTGGATAAAAAAGGTTTTTTTTGGGACTATCAATTGTGCTGAACTATATCCATATTATTAAAAAAGAGCTTGTCTTGTTCCCCCGGCCGGGCCCCCCCCCCCCCCCGCCTCCCCGGACTTTACAGCAAAGATGCCCCTTTTAAAAATTCTCTCCCCTAACTTCATAAAATTTTCAAATCTTTAAATTCTAAACAATTGAAAGGGCACAGCTAAAAGTAAGGTTTCTTTTAAAAATAGAATAATTTCGCGAGCGTTTGGACACGGCAGGGGCGCCTCCCTACTGTCTGAGACGCACAGCACTGATCATGAACAGGAAGGGGTTTCTATGTAAAACGAGGTCATGTTTTTTTCCAGCCAATCGCAACCATGCACCCCCCAGTCAACGTCGCACACACATCTTCCCCTTGCTCAAATTCGTAAGCTAAATTTCTGGCCCGCCAAAGACGGGGAAGCGCGAAAAGGGGGATTTTAATAGATGATGCACAGATTTTAAAACCAAAATTTATCGCAGATCTAAAAAAATCCGATCACGAAAATACCATGCCGATTTTCAACTTTGTCGTAATAATCGCTCAACACTATTCATTCCCAACCAAAAGACTCATCTTGGATTTTATTTTTTAGATAGGGTATCTTTTATGTAATAAATGACAGTATCATTTATGTACTATATGACAATATTGTTGAGTGCAATACTGTATGTCGGTATGTAGGCTCTTTATGACAGCATTATGTATGTACTATATGGCAATATTATTGTTGTAGTGAATGGGCATATTATTTGAGCATATTATAGGTTGTGGCTCTTTATGGCAGCATTTTTTTTTAAAAATTGTTTTAAAAAAGCTATGTGGGTTCATTTTGGATCTGGGGGAAGTATTATTTTTAGCATTATTGACTATTTTTTGAACAATGAATGGCAGTTTTCTGTTGATTTGTTTTTTTATTTTTAAACTTGATTTTTTAACCATTTTTAAATACCACATTGTCACAAAAATGTTATATCCTATCAACTGTAAAGAAACGGGAACAGAGTAGATAATGTACACAGAATAGTGTGTACAGCTGAGGTCTGTAATAATGGGCCAATTTTGGTTGAGCGATTTCTTGACATCGCCCTGGGCGATGGGGCGATGTCCCCGGGCCCTCATCACAAGATATTCGATGGTCGATATAGATTATCACCCATGACCATTAATAAGGGATAAACAAACCTTCATTCTTACCCCCAAAAAAGGGCTGGAACGGGAAATTTAAAATCCACAACATCCCAAAAGGATACCTGCTACATCTTTGGCAAAACACTTAGGGTTTTAAAAGCCACAGAAAAAAATCCGACCATTCACTATCCCCGTCTGACCCCAGCATGACCCTTAAAAATGCACACCCACAAATTAAAAAAGCCCGAAGGCAGAGGAAAATTTTTAAACCCTCATTTTACTTGAACTGGACATTGAATACCCTGTCCGGAACGCAGCATGGGGCCCCCCAAACCCCATGACCCCCGATTAAAAATGCCGGAAAAAGGGTCTTTAAACCACCTTTTTTTTTCACTGGACATAGACAACCCTGTTCGGGGGACAGCTGAGCCCCAAACCTGCTGACCCCAATTTAAAAACTGTCGGAAAAAAGGGGGTCTTTAAACCCCCATTTTATTGAAATGGACAAAATTTACTACCTGCCTTGACCGGCATGACCCCAAAACCCCATGCCCACATGAGATGATGGACATTCTGGCCCTGACTGGGGGGACGAGGAGGTAAGACCTGGATCAGGGTTTCATTAACCCTGAAGGACAATTTGGGGCGCGTTCGTTAATGGATTCACAGGGGCCCCGACCCCACGATACAGGCCTTCGGCCGCAACGCATCCGCTGGCATGCGTGTTTTCACCAGCATGGAAGGAACCTTCTCTCGTACCCTACCTCCAATTGCTACCCCCCCCCTTTGCTCGCTTACCACCTTAATTTGCTCCCGTTCAGAAAAATAAAAATTTTGAGAAGGTATGGAAGAGTTTTGGGAAAGTCTCTTTTTTAAAAACGGAAATCACGCATTACTAAAACCCCCTCAAATCAAAACAAAGGGGCCGGAAATTCAAATTTAACTGAAAGGTGGTTTTAAAAAACAAACCCGGCCTGTTAAAAGTGAAAAAAACACGTTCTGAAATGTTTTTTCGGATAATAAAAGGTTTTTTTGGAAACCTATCAATTCCCCCTGTGGTGACAACTAAATTGCGGGTATTCAAAAAAAACTACAAAGTAGCTCTAAACAAAGCTTGACTGCCCAAAGTGAAAAAAAAAAACCCTTTTCTGAAAGGGTAAAAAGGGGTAATTAAAGTTATTTTGGCACCTATAAATTTCACCTGGGGGTGACACAAAATTGCTGTTTTCCAAATTTTTAAAATTTACAAAGTACTCTATAAAACCAAAGCTTGACTGACCAAAAGTAAAAAAAAACCCTGTTTTAAAAATTAAAAAACGGGAAAAAAAGGGTTTTTTTTTTAAAGCACCTACAAATCCCTTGGGGGACTATTTAAATTTGGGCGAATTAAAAAATTAAACTACAAAGTGGGCTCTTTTGAACAAACCTTTCCCTGGCCCAAAAAGGGAAAAAAAAAAAAAAACCCCTTTTCCCTGTAAAAGGGTAAACGGATAAAAAAAAAGGATTTTTGGCCCCTTTTTTCATTTCACCGGGGGTGACTAAAAAATTTTGGCGAATTCAAAATTTAAGGGGAAAGGTCCCCCAAAAGGGAACAAAGCGGGTTTGTCAACCAAAGTAAAAAAACTTTATCGAAATTTTATTCGGGATAATAAAGGTTTTTTGGCCCCTTTTTAAATTTCCCCGGGGTTTTTGGTCCCTAAAAAAATTGCTGAAATTCCCTTTAAGTGAAAGGGTGCCTCAATGAACAAACCCTGTAGGGGCCCAAAGTAAAAAACACGTACCCTGAAATGAAATTGGGATTTTAAAAAAAGGTAAATTTTTGCACCTAAAATTTCCCCTTTTGGGGGTGACAAAAAATTTTGGGCTGTATTCACATTTTAATGAAAGGGGTGCCTAAAATTGAACAAAGCTTTTAGTGCACCAAAGTAAAAAAACCCCTTATCTAAAAAATGTTTGGGGGAATAAAAAAAGGTAATTTTTGGGCACCTTTAAAAACCACCTGTGGGACGCCAAAATTGTTTTAAATTCAAAATTTAACTGCAAGGGCCTCAGGGAACAAAGCTGAACTGCCCCCAAAAGTAAAAAAAACACGAATCTGAAAATGTTTTCCCGGGATAAAAAAAGGGTTTTTTTGGGGCACCTATAAAACCTTTGGCTAAACTAAAAAAATTGCGGAAATTCAAAATTTAACTGCAAGGGCTATATAAACCCAAAGCTGGAAGGGGAAAAAAATTTGAAAATGAACCCCAAATCTAAATGTATACTGAAAAAAATTTTAAGTTTTGAAACCAAAACAAAAAACCCTTTCAGTTATTAGAAAAATGTGAAATCCCTAAAAATAAGAACAGGCCCCCAAATTACCCAAAGGAAAAAATTTCAATAGAAAAACTTTTAAATTTTCCAAAAAAGCAAATTGCAGGCAAAGGTTCTACCCAAAGTCTTGGGTTGAACTATACCCAAATAATTTTTTATAGGTTTTGTCTGTGTTCCGCCCGTGGGCCCCCCCCCAAAACAGCCCAACCCCCCGCCCCCCCCCTCGTTTTTTAACAGCTTTGGGGTTGTCCTCCATAAAAATTTTTCCAATCTCTAAACTAACAAGTTTGTAAAAAACACAAAAAACAGAACTTTTTTTCTGTGAAAAAATAAATAATTTGGGCTAAACTGTTTGGACACAGGCTGAGCGACTTTCCTACTGCAAATGAGAGGGCGACAGACACTGTTTCTTTTAACGGGGAAGGGGGCGTTCTATGAAAAACGGGGGTTTCTTTTGTGTTTTTTCCCCAGCCAATCGCAACCATACACTTTCCCCCCATGACGTCGCACACACATCCCACCCTGCCCCTTATTTTTAAATTGATTTGCTGGCCGCCAAAATGGAACGGGAAAGCCCGAAAAAGGCGGGGATAAAAATAGAGGGAAGCAAAAATTTTTTAAACCAAAAAAAACGTGATCCAAAAAATTTCTTTTCCAACATAAAAACTGTGCCGATTTAAAACTTTGCCCGATAATAATCACCAACACTAGCCAAAAAGGCCCCAAATTTTTTTTAAATAGTTAAGAGTTAAACAAATATAAAATTTTAAAAGGGGGCGGCCCAAATCTTAAAGTTTCATAGGGTGCATGAATTAAATAATGCTGGGGTTCTCTGTCATTTCCTGGGCAAGATGTTTGTAATTAGCATTATGACCTCCTTGTATTTTAACTTCCTGTTTTTAGTCTAGATTTCTAAATTACCTTCCCAAGGCCGGGGAAGCTTTTGATTTTAAATTTAAACCCCGCAGAGTAATTTTGGTCTTTTGTTTGAAAGATCGAAAACACATAAGTTTTTACACTTAAAAACCAAGACCTTTTGTGATTACATCACTCCTGCTAAAACAATAGAATAAACAGCAGGGCAAAGGAAACACAGGTCGGCCTTTGGGGAAGGGGGGGGCAAGAAAGGGATAAAAATCACTTTTAGCTCCTTAACAAAAAGATGAACAAAGCAAAATATTTTTGGAAAAAAGTCTTCTTTTAATGTTTCCCCACATTTTTTAAAGCTATTCTTTGTAGTGAGACAACCCCTTTAAAGAAAAGAAGGGACCAATATGATTAATATTTTTTTTTTAATTTATTAGGGATATGTTTATTAAAGGGGTTGAATAAGTCATCAATGTTTTATCTGTAAGCATCTTCTTTCCCTACCCTGCCGACCAGCAGGGAAAATGGCCATAAAATCTCTTTTACTGTTTATCCAGTGCACAGCACCACACATAGGTTTATTAAAGCTGCAGTACTCGGCACAACCCCAACTATATGTATGGTGCTGTGCGTAGGTAAAGGAACTCGGTACTTGAGGAGTTCCGCAGGGGCCCCACATTTTGTTATTGGGAAATTTTCTGGGAAAACCTTTGTATTTAAGCCCCGGGGTTACAAGACACTACTGTTGGCCTCAAGGGATTTTGACTTTAATGATGTTTGGGGGAAATTGGGGAAAAGGTGGGGGTTCAACCCAAGAGATAACAAGTGCCCAGCGGGGGAAAGTAGAATATGTTAGTCTTCTTCATTTTCCTTTAACCCCTTAAGCGAACGGCCCGAAATTTTTAATGACCAGAACATTTTTTTTTTTTTTGGGCCTCCTTGCATTTAAACAGTTTTTAACTTTTTATTTTTTCAAAAGACAGTTGGACGAGGGCCCCGTTTATTCAAGACAAGTTGTTCTGTATAAGGGAATAGTTTAAGTACACTTATAAATAATTGCATTATTTTTTTTAATTTTTTTCAAAAAAATTTTTTTTTTTTCATTTTTTTTTTACACCATTAACATTTCACACTTAATAACTTGTTAGATTAATTCTACAGGTTATTACGGTCGTGTGTGGATACCAAATATGTGTTAGGGTTTTTTGTGCGTGTAATTTATGTACAATTATTTTTTTTTAAATATTTATTTTTATTTTATTTATTTTTTTTTTTTTATTATTTTTTTTTACAATTTTTATGTTTTTTTTGTACTTTTTTTTTGACTCCCATGAAGGGAGAACTGTTTAACATTTTTTTAAATTTTTTTTACACTTAGTAATGTATTAGCATATTCATATATGCTAAATACATGCTAATCTGTGTTCAGTCTGACACAGGCAGTGATTAGGACAGCACACGTGCATCCTAATCACTGGCTTGATACCCAGACAGTTCTGGGGCCACTCTAGGTCCCCAGAGCTGACTGTGCAGCCGTTCCCCGGGCTCTTTCGGGTCACCGGGTGTTCCGATCACCTGACAGAGCAGGGGATCCCTTTGATTGCGCTGCGGTAACGCACCGCCGCAATAAAAGGGTTAAAGCATCGGGTTGCGGAGGTTTCCACCGCTCCCCGATGCCTGCAGGACATGCTCTGGGATCGGGGCTGTGTAGTTTCAGCCCCGATCCCGAGCGCAGCTGCGGCACCGGGCGCCGCAAACCCCGATGTCTGCAGCGACGTCAAAAGACGTCGCTGCAGACGAACGACCCGCACCAGCCGACGTCAAAAGACGGTGCGCGGTCGTTAAGGGGTTAAGAAAACATATTAACAGAGTAAAGTCCATTTGTAGTCTCCATCACAGATTTTGTTAAAAAAATATGGCAAAAAGGAGCAGTATAGTCTGCTATTTGCTATCTTAATATGATGGGCACCACAATGGAAACCTAATGAACCGCACTGTAGTCAATAGGGTCATTTGGGGGGCCATTGGGGTCTGTCATGAAACAGATCCAGTTCCACTTCGTCAACTGAGCCTTCAAATGGAACCTCTGACCAGTGTCAGATTGGGGTACCTAGGGACAACCAGTGGAGATGATTCTTGGGACCCACCAGTGGAGATGATTCTTGGGGTCCACCAGTGGAGCTGATTCTTGGGGCCCACCAGTGGCGATAATTCTTGGGACCCACCAGTGGAGATAATTCTTGGGACCCACCAGTGGAGATGATTCTTGGGGTCCACCAGTGGAGATGATTCTTGGGGCCCACCAGTGGAGATAATCCTTGGGACCCACCAGTGGAGCTGATTCTTGGGGTCCACCAGTGGAGATAATCCTTGGGACCCACCAGTGGAGATTATTCTTGGGACCCACCAGTGGAGATAATTCTTGGGGCCCACCAAGAGAGTTGATTCTTCGGGCCCATTCTACATCTACTGCCATACTGACTGCACATATTATACATAACTCTTGCTTTATGCCTTTCTCATTAAAAAAACAACCCCAAGCCTACCATTCCCAGGGGCCCACTTGAGGTTTCTTCTGCTCCTCTCTGGGCCAATCCGAGCTTGCTTTTTGATGCAGATGTGAACCTGGTCTACTTTTTAGGCATATTAGGCTTTGTCCAAATCTGAATAAATAAGTTGTGTTGTTCTGCTCTGTCAGCTGAACAACTAAATCGATGAAGTGCTGGGTCCATTGCACAATAAGCACCAACAGTTCCAACTGTTCCAAGTTACCGTTCGTTTCAGCACTGAATGAGATTTTTTTCAGGAAAATAAGGTGGAATCAGCAATGGAGCCTTCAGCGCAGATGTGAACAGAAAAATTACTTTGTTTCTGTTGGGAAAATGGAATTACACTAAGGAAACCCGTATAGAGGCAAACTTTTTGCTAGACAGGAATACAATTACGTTACTTTCTCAACTCACAAGAAGCAGCTGTTCTTCAAACATCTGCTAACTGTGGATATGGAAAATTGAAAAATATTTCATATTTATGACATTCTATACAGCCGAAAGCTATAAAAATGGGTTATGAAATATGTTCAGCTGAATAAGTTTTAAATATGAATAATATTTCCAGAAATCTTTCATTGCAGGTTATTTTCCAAAATAGCGGTCTCCACATTGTAAGCTTGTTTAATGCACAGATAAAATTTTTATTGTTGCACATACTGTAGCTGTAACAAAATAATAACCCAAAAAGTGAGTAACAGCCTACTAGATCATGTTATGTCTGTACTGAAAGTAAAAAAAAGTCCACTGGGGAAAGTGGACAATTTTGGAGCGATGTGCTGCGAATAATGAGTATTAAAATGATATGTGGCATTTATGAAAAATATCTACTGTATCTAAATGATAAAATACAAATCACAAAAATTATATTTTTTTATGTTTTTAAAATAGGTTTGTTTTCTTTTATTTTTAAAATAAAAATCTGATTTTACTCCTCAATAAATAAAAAAAATATATAAAAACTTGAGATTTTAATTGGTCATATGTTTCTCAAATATTAGTGATACATCTCAGATTATTTTCAAACTTAGTCGTTTTAGTGGCTTGGATGTTACCTTCGTAACAGCTTGAACATCTTGCACTAACCCGCTATGATAGCAGTAATTAATTGGCATAGACTATGGAAGCTGAGTTCAGCAGCATCAGGGCTTTCAGCTTCTTCACTTATTTGGGTTTGGCAGACAAGACAAGTTTTTTGGCTTGCTCTTTTGAAAGCTCTGGCATGCTCAGGGCACAATATTTTTGATAACCAGTAGCATCTGGGTCTTCAGCTGGTTCTTGGCAAGCCCTGCTTCCTCACTGTCTTCTGCTGGCTGCTCTCAGAGCTATGGTGCAGATAGTAAGGTGTGCATATGTTTTGGGTTTGGCTCATGTATTTTTCATCTTACTTAAAATTTCTGATCATTAGTATTTGAGAATTACTTATTTCATGTAGGATATCATTTCCCTACACAAACTACCATAGAAAAAAATATGCCTTCAGGCACAGATATTAAAACATAACCTTTAATGGTATACAATAAAAAGGTCCTACCAAGACCCTAATACACCCTACACACTAACTACCTACAATAAGGTGGGAAACCCGCTCCAAAAAGGGCAACCTGACACCGAAGCCTAAAACTGCCTGACCCTAAACAACCCTACATACAAAGGGACACTTATGGAAAAACAAATGTCCAAGATAATGAATGAAAATGTAGAGTGAAATGGTGATACAAGAATAATAATGAAAAGTCCACCACAATAGAGGTAAAGTCCACCACAATAGGGGTAAAGTCCACCACAATAGACAAAAATCACTGGAGGTTTACATAGAAAAGATATATACTATCAAACCCACATGCATAAATTTCTATCAACCACCACATAACTGAGTACCACTCAGTTCCGTTCCAACATGTTTCCCCCAGAAATCACCTGGGTTCATCAGGGAACACATGCAACAACAATGGAAGCCAACAAGATAGAATAAAGAAAAAGGCTACTTCTCTTAAAGATGATAAATGAGGGACCTCCAATAGTAAGATGATGGTACCAGAAGATATCATTTCCCTAACAATTTCATAGTGCTGGTAAATCAGATTTTTTTTTTTTTTTTTAATCCCCAAGACCTACGCCAAACCTATCATCTCATGATAGAATCAAGAAAGTCGCATGTATTCCAAACCGGCAGCAATAAAAAGTACTCTTCAGCCCTCAAGAAATGTCCCTCAATCAAGTTCATAGGTGTTAGTACAAAAAAGTTATTGGTCGCAGAAAATGGCGCCACTGCGCAAATTTCAAAAATAGAAGATGTTTGGAATTTTTTTACAGTACCAAAACGTAACGAAAACCCTACATGTTTTGTATGGCCGGATTGAAATCCCGCAAACATGGTGCAAGAAGGTTATTTCACATTTTGGCCCACTTAGAATCTTTTTGCGGTTTCCCATTATTTTCTATGGTACATTGAATGGCACCAATAGAAAGTACATCTTGTCCTGCCCGTATATGTCTATGTAGATGAAAAAATCAAAAAGTTATGGCTCTGGGAAGGCGGGGAGGGAAAAACAAACTTGAAAAAATAGGCCTTGGTGTTAAGGGGTCAAGGAAGGTGCAAGTGTCACATCAGACTATTCGTAACCTTTTACCTCAGTGCGGTCTGAGTACTAGACGACTGGTAGGGGTACCTGACCACACCATCAGGCACATACATCATCGTCTTGCATGGGCCAGGAAACATCTATGCTGGATGAGGGACCAGTGCTGTTCATTGATGGAAGTCAATTCACTCTGAGCAGAAATGATGGCTCAGTTCAGATCACCTTTATCTCCTGGGCTTGACACTGTTTCCAGTGCATCCAGATACAGAACTATTGAGCTTCCTGTCATCAAACAGCTGATGTAGAACTGTCAGAAGCCCACAGAACATTTAATGAAACTACATTACTAAACCGCAAGAGACACTATTTAAAAAACTTTTTTTTTTCCCACTGGACAGCGTCTTTAATATTATTAAAGTGGCTCGACTAGGGCCCTGTTTAGTTCGAAACTTGTCTTAACACTACCCTTAACCCCAACCTGGACCTTTTTCTGAAGTAGGGTTTTTATCGGCTTTGAAGGGTCAACATCATTATAATTAGCAATGTTGGACCAGAAGTGAGGCTGCCCTGTGAGCAAAGAGGGATTGTGAGCTTTAGGAAATGTTAAAGGAGCTTTCTCAGTACAGGCTTTCGCAGGCAAATCCAAGGGCGGGTCTCTCTCCCAGTAGGTGTGTATTCCCTCACTGAGGACTAGTGATCTCATCCCACCTGCTCCCTGTCCCTGCTCCCTGCCCAGTCCTCATTCTGTGTGAGCAGGGGAAGGGAGAGGCTATCACAGCTCTACAGGCATCCTGCACTGGTCAGTCCTCATGCCTTGAGAGCTGTCACCTCCCTCCCAGGCTCCACAAGCTCCTTGTAACCAGAACACCTTCATTGGTGTAAACAGTTATACATATAGCCCCTAATATTACAGAAAGTGACATCTTGTCATTGTGCCTAGCAGAGTGTATTATGCATGTGTTTTATGTTGGGGGGGGAGTGAATCTAGCATTGCCCAGATCCTTCACATCAGAGCTGTCCCTGGGAGAGGAGCAAAGCAGCCTTCAATTACACTTTCACACAACTCAGAAAGGAGTAAGCACAGAGATCACAGGACAGTCAATCACAGCACAGGGGGCGTCTCGCACAAGGGTGGAATTTCCCATCTTGAGAGTTTAACTAAATAGCAGGCAGCTAATCACAACAAAGTGGGTGTGGCCTGACCTAGGCTGCAGTTTTAGAATAGAACACACAGATTAGCTCATAGTTGCCATACTAAATGATTTAGGCAAACCAATTGCAAAAGTACTTATTTTTACTGTCCCCATCATTACAGATATAATCTTTGTAGCAAGAAAACCCCTTTAAGTCAATCTTTAGAAGTCAGTTGTAAACCATTACTTAGGTTTAGGTTAGAATTTTTTATTTTTTTTGGTGGGGGCGGGACAAACCAAAATCTGAAGTGCAACACTATTAATGAATATGAAGTTGCTGCTTCTAACCAGTAACTGAATAAGAGTGCATACCCCAGCTATTAAAAGCCATAAGCCCCTTACCAACCGCTAGAACCGTGATATATTTTAGGTTAAGTTTAGGTTACCACACTTAGTTCAATGAGTTCTTCTTTTGCTTTTTTAGCATGTCTTCATACCCAAATTTTATGAAACTGACTAAAGCCTGGATCACATCTGCATCAGTGTTTCTGTTAGGAGCCTCCATCCTGGATTCCATCAAAATTGTGGAAAAGCAGCACCACATAGAGAGCTAATTTTCTTTTAAAATGACTGACACCATCACAGAAACCCTTATAGTCAGAGGGGTTCATTGGGGAATGTTGGTCCATTGTGAAACAGATCGGGGCCCTCATGTTCTGTTCATATGAAAGAACATAAAAACAGAATTATAATGATGTTGATGTGACCTGGACCTATAGGACTATATGCAACCTCTGACCATGGGCCTACTTGCCTGAATCTCCAAATAGATAGTGATCCCTGATTCTTACCAATAAAAATTTTGATTTGCGTGGGAAATTCTTCCATTCATGTTTTTGTGAAGTCTTCGTAACAGCAACAGGCCGAGAGGAAGCGTCATATCTGTATATTTGATTATAATATGTTTCCTGTTTTTCTGCTTGTTATACATAGTTATTTCATCCTTGACCTTGGTCCCGTCTGTACAAAGTCCTTAATTTGCTAAAACTGAGATTTCGGATGATATAATTTTTTTATAAGCTTGGATGGTCATTACAGTCACACGACAAAGGCACCTGTCAAGCTGTCTAACTATACAAACCTCCTCTCACTGATTTCGGGGCTGTATGAATATTTACAATGTTGAAGACAGAATCAATTTATTGCACCTGCAAAATCCTCTGTGAAGGACATTTTAACCCATTCTATTTAAATTGACTAAAGTAGCCAGCTTTTGCTATTTCTCAATCCGTATAACTAAGAAAAGAACTTTCAAAACATTTATGGATATCTAAAGGCTTAAACACAGATACAGAGGCAGTGCATGGAGGTCGCCTGGCTGGTTAGGAAAGAGTGCACTGCTGTACTGATCCAGCATGGTGTGTATGGAGATATCTTCCACTGGCAGTGACACTTCTGGGGCTAATTCCTGTGTTTATAGAAAAAAATTAAGCATGGCACATTTTTTTTTTTTTTTTTTTGCATAAAGAATCCAGCAAGGAAAAAAACATATTGCTCTATATGAAACTGGAGACAAATAAGGTACAGGAGAAACCTTATCCACATATTAAACGACCTTAAAGGGTTTTTTTTCACCATAATGAGTAGCTTTTAATATGTAGGGAAAAGTAAATAAAGATGAATACTAAATACATTGCTCTTTTAATTTTGCTTTGTTCAGGAGTTAAAGAAGATTTTATCTCCTCTTAGAGTACACAAATTTCTTTGGTTATCAACACCTTTCCCCACCTCACTCTCCCCTGACTCTTATGTGATTGCCAGTCAGTCAGTTTGATCATGGGGAGTTACTCCCTGCAGAGTCTTATCTCTAGAAACAAGGTTTGTTCACCTAACTAAATGAAAAGTTTTCATTCTTCAGATCTCTGCAGTCTTGTGTGCTACAGTTTATAAATCTCCTGCAGTCATATCACTGTAATAAGAATAGCTAGGAATAGCTAGGAGCTAGAGCAGATATGTCAATTACTACTATAGAGCAACTCATAACCTAATCAGGAAGTGTGAGTCTAAAGCTGCCTATGGCTCTGTGAAACCCATTTGGGACATAAAACAGAGGTGAAAATGAGGCTTAAGGCGAAGTCATGTCTAGGTCTAAAAAAATTGTTCTTCTCATCTGTACTGCACACTTTTCAACCAATTTTGTTGTTCAATGTCCTTTTTCAGAACTTTGGGTATTCTCTGTGCCAATGTATGTTGTCTCCAACCAGTACTGAGAAAATGCTTTTTAAAGGTTCCCTTCACTCATATATTTGTTGGGCAAAAATAAAATGGGTCAACTAGTATATATCAGCGGTTCTACAGTAGTGATTTGCATATTAGCTCTGCTATTTCTAACAGCTTTTTAGAGGGACATTAATGATGGAGGGATTGGAGGGGCACATGGATAGCGAGCTTAAAAGGGTTGAGGTTTGTCAAGAAGAAACATAAACAAGCTCCTGTGCTGCTGAGAAGTCACATCACCATCCCGACCAAGGCTATTAGAGCAGAATGAGGTGGCTAGTAACCTACGGAAGCTTCTGTAAACAAGCAGGAAATAAGTAATACTCTGAAATGAAGCTTAATCGGAGCAGCAATGTATTTGGTAACAATTTATATTTACCTTTGCCTGTATGTTTAAAGCTAATCAATGTAATGGGAATATCCCTTTGACACCCACATCTTTATTATTTTTCCGTTAACAAAACTTTGTCAGAGCTGTCATTTTGTCAGAGCTGTCAAGTGTGGTGATGCCAATGACGTTTAGCATTTTTAATGGTTAGATTTTTTTTACATGATACAGTAAACTTAAAAATGGTGGTGTTTTGAACGTTTACATAGTTACATAGTTTGTCAGGCCGAAAAAAGACATACGTCCATCCAGTTCAGCCCTTTTTTTTTTCTTTTTGATATGTTCCGTTCTTTATTCCAAAAATAAATATTAGGGATGTAGGGTACAATATATTACAATGACGTCATCAAAAAGTAGATTCCTTTGGCAACCGAGGCAGAATACAGCAACAGTGTTGTCCATCTGACTGAAGAAAGCACATCCCCTGACCCCAATTTATCTTAGTTCTTTAAGCTTGTAAATGTAAAAACTTTTTTAAAAAAAGGCACAAGGGATTTTTTTTTGCATAAAAATTATGGCACATTTTATATTCCAACCCAAAATTCTCTTGGTTTTACATTCAGGGAAACTCAACCAGATAAAAACACTGAATTTTTATTTTTATTTTTTTTTTTAAATACCTTATGTAATATTTTTTCCTTTTTTTCAGTCCGACTAGAGAACCTGAGAATATGGTCGCTTGTACAATACACTGGAATAAGTCTGTATTGCAGTGTATTGTGCTTTTACTAAAGTAAGAGGCCAAAGGACTTCTACTAGGCCCTAGGCTTCCACGACACTCTATCACGGGGGATTTAGAGGGCTTTCAGGTACTGGAATATTCTCCCTACCTTTGCACAGAGGATGCTGCTATAGGGTTAATTTAGCATAGTTGCATAGTCACATAGTTTGTAAGGCTGAAAAAAGACAGACAGCTATCCAGTTCAGTCTATTGTCATACAGTGTTGATCCAGAGGAAGGCAAAAATTCCCATGAGGTAAAAAAATTGTCCTCATTTTAGGAGGTAAATTCCTTTCTGACTCCAATCTGGCAATCAGAATAAATCCTTGTATCAACGACTCTGCTCCAGAATCCAAATCACTATAACTTTTTATATTGTTACTCTATTATTACACATTTCATGGAACATGTTACAATTTTTTTCTTTATGACTTTGCACTAACCTTTTAAATGTTGCTGAAAAATAAGGAAATTTAAAGTCATTATTTTATGTGTTATGATCCTCAGTATATAGTCATTAAGGGTGACATGTATGAACGGGGCTGCGCCAGATATCTGCTGTCTTTTCAGCCCAATATCAGGCATAGCCCTGTTCATATATTTTTAAGGAGGCAGGGCGCACTAGAACCGTAGCGAAGCACATTACTCCTGGTACAGGTAGAGCACTTTCAAAGTGGTATACCTGATCCAAAAATGTCACCCAAGCGCTAGAATGTGCCTGATTTAGGACCAGCTGTAGAGCGGGTTCATAAATCAGGCGCATTCTTTGACATTAATATACGCATGAAATTTGCCTTGTTAACGCCAAATTTCATGCGTGTCGCCCTACATCTTTGCAATAGTTTCCTACATAATTACTCACTTGGCATACTTACTGACTCTCTTGGTATGTCTAGGGGAGTTCATACAGAATCTGCACAGTCCTCAAATAAGTGCTTTGGTTACCTACTACTATATTGCGGCGGGAGGATAATGCATGAGGAGACACAGGTCCGATGTCTTGTCACCTGTTGTAAGGGTGGTGCCATTGACCCAGATATAGGTTTCTGCAGCAGCAGGACCGTCCTTTCTGACCATGGCCTGATAGCAGATATGCTGTGACCTGCCCCCATAATCCAATTATCTCAAGTCCTGAATCTCACACATTAGGTATATTCCGGATGTACCCAAAACAACAACAGAAAACTCCTCTTGCAGGATACTAGGGGGGAGTACATGGACCCTAAATATTTAATATATATACCCCGGATATACCAAAAAATATTGCAACATCAAAACCACAAGCCAATAGCATAAATCCTAGGGACCACAAAGCAGATAAAACTTAGCTTTTAATAAATACAAATAAAATGTAAAGACAAAAAAAAAACCTAATCTATCTAAACCAATACAAAACTAAATCCTACATCTATGGCTACCTATCAAATAATGGGAAAATCGCCCCAATAAGGGCGTTCCCACCCCGTACCTAAACTACCAACACCCTATACTAACTATCACTGTACAAAAAAACATAAACAGGACAAAAACAAAGATGTATACATTCAGTTATCCCAAATGAATCTGGATGAATTCATAAATCCGACGCGTTTCCCCCCATAGTAATTGGGGTTCATCAGGGAAAACGGGAATATGTATACAACACACTAATAACCAGTTTAGATAAACTTACTGCCCTTATTAGAAATGCAAGGATGAGTGCTGATAGTCCGGTGGATCCCAGAGATAACTTATAACGGAGCCACCACACCAAGGCAGTCCACAGATGATGTACATCATGGGGGGAAACTCGTCGGATTTATGAATTCATCCAGATTCATTTGGGATAACTGAATGTATACATCTTTGTTTTTGTCCTGTTTATGTTTTTTTGTACACTGATAATTAGTATAGGGTGTTGGTAGTTTAGGTACGGGGTGGGAACGCCCTTATTGGGGCGATTTTCCCATTATTTGATAGGTAGCCACAGATGTAGGATTTAGTTTTGTATTGGTTTAGCTAGATTAGGTTTTTTTGTCTTTACATTTTATTTGTATTTATTAAAAGCTAAGTTTTATCTGCTTTGTGGTCCCTAGGATTTATGCTATTGGCTTGTGGTTTTGATTTTCCTGATGTATGCAGATATAACGGATACGGGTTTTACCCCCTATTGCCCTATACATTTAGGAATATAGGAAAGCTGAGTGACCTCTGTAGTCAATCAGCTTTCCTGGATGCTAGATAAGCATAGAATATACTGAGGAAAGCTGGTCGAATCCACATCCCCACAGATTTCCTATATTCTTGAATACATGCAGTGATGCGGGGTAAAGATCTTCTAAATCTTGCAAAAAGGTGTTCAAAGGTTCATGGCTTAAAAAACTCCCGCAAGTTGTGACACATTACAGACTGTCCCCTAAAACAATTAAGTATGATTTTATACAAGCATGGAGACTGCTCTGCAAAATGCAAAATTGGCTCTATTGAGAGGTAAAGATAGTATAGGACTGCCCGACCTGAGATCACGTTGAAAGTCGTGGGCAGCTTAAGCATTTTTTTTGCATGGAGACTGCTCTGAAAAATGCTAACTTGGCTTTATTGAGAGGTAAAGATAGTATAGGACTGCCCGACCTGAGATCACGTTGAAAGTCGTGGGCAGCTTAAGCATTTTTTGATCAAAATATGTGAACCGAGAATCTCAAAGTTTTTTCATGCTCTGCAAAATTGTCACATGACTGCAAATCAACGAATCACCTCCAGCCACAGGGCTCCCCAATCAGGCTCCTGCTGACTACCTACCTAACAGGAATATACCGTACAAGGACGGATTTCCCTAAACCCCATATAAACTGCAGCAGAACGCAGTAAACATAAGTGGTATTAGCACAATTCCCACCAAAGACATAATAATAATAATAATAATAATAATAATAATAATCTTTATTTATATAGCGCCAACAAATTCTGCAGCACTTTACAATATAGAGGGTATAATTACAGACACAAGACAGATGTTACTCAGTGAAAACCGCTTACAGATGAGACACAAGGTGTGAGGGCCCTGCTCGCAAGAGCTTACAATCTATGAGGGTGCCTGGGGGAGACAAAGGGGGGGGAAGTGCTAAATTTACAATGGTCCAGCCATATTTTATAAATATGGGGAGGTTTACATAAAAATTGGGTGAACCTGCCACCATGACAGTACATCTATATACAGAGAATGCCTGTGAGTGCCCTAGTGTAGGGAGTGACAGAAATGTGTGTGATAGAAGGTGGGGGCTAGCAATTAGAGATCATGGTAGGTCTGCCTAAGAAGATGTATTTTCAGGACACTCTTCATGATGGTACGTGGTATGATGTTCCAGAGAATGGGTGCAGCACATGCAAAGACATATCAGGAGTTTCTTCTGAAACAGAGGGCGTATGGTTATGTTTAGAAATTCTGGTGCAATTTGTGCCAAAATACCAGAGTACATGCTTTATACCACATTTATTATGTGTCTTTAAACACTTTTTTGCCTTGTCTGCCAAAAGGGGTGATGCCTCTCCTAGAGAGGTGCAGTTTTACACAAAGTGGGAAAATTTTCACTGCGATTGATGGCACAAACTAAGCCAACTAATGGTGTAAACTTAGGAGGAAATGTCTTAAAACTGGCAGAAAATACATCTGTCTTAATGAAAAACGGACAAGAGTAAAATGTGAAAAATTTATTAAAGTTTAATAAATTTGGTGCATCTTTAAGTGTCTGTGCACCTGTCTATAAAAAAATAATAAGCCTTCTGCAACCTGAAGTAGATCTCTGGCTTAGTTTGCACCCCTTTTTGGCACAAACTTTAGTAAATGTGTCAGGCAGTGTGAGTCCACAGCCCTTTTAGCTAAAAATTGGTGAGCTCGGCATAAAACAGCTCAAAATCTGCACATTTTTGCGCAATTTTTATGCCAGAATTTTGTAATAAATCGATTCATACACTTCCCCCTTAGACTACACAGTTTAAACATGTGCCACATTTATCATACGCTTGATAAATGTGATATATTTTAAGACTGTCTAGTATAAGTTTACAGTGTCTAAGTATTGAACAGTATTAGTAAATATGCTTCAATACAATGTACTTTCTTCAGTCCTTTGTCCCTTCATTACGCAGGGTTCTTGCACAGTCCTCATAATTTACCTTTTTACATGAAGCTACGATGATGGCTCTAATAACCTTTCTAAGTCTATGCGTGAAGTCTCAACATTGAGGCTCCACATTTTCTTTATCATTATAAAATATCAAATGTAAAAAGAATATGTAAAATGCCTTAACAATCTAATAATTACGCTTTCTAAATACCAATATATATAATATAACTAAAATAAACCAAGTGACCTTTTATCCTTCCAGATGAGTAAATGTAACTTAAATGCATTTCAGAAATGTTAATTGGTATCAAGCTTCATTGCGAATCCCTTAACCTTTGATAAAAGACCCCTCACATTTTCTCATTCTTCATGGGTTATTATTTCGCAGGCTGCGAGGACACAACGTTCGTGAGACAGTAAAAACAAACCTTATTAATATGCTGACATGAAATATTCTGAACCAAAATGATGAGAATATCACAATACGGCAGCCTGTTACTGGACAAAACTAATTGTTATGAGCCCTCCACCAAATGATCACACTACCTAGAACTTTGACAGTGGTGTCATGTAATATAATTGCACTTAGAACCTTCTGCCCTATAATCGTGGCTCATCCTCCAT
Organism: Phyllomedusa bahiana; assembly: GCA_025379985.1. NCBI lineage: Eukaryota > Metazoa > Chordata > Amphibia > Anura > Hylidae > Phyllomedusa > Phyllomedusa bahiana. The sequence goes on along the minus strand of JAODAL010018649.1, from coordinate 31,286 downwards.
CTGTAAGTACTGTCTGATTATGATATGACTGAGCATGTTCGCCCAGCCGACATTGCTACTCTTGCCCATAACTAGAACCATAACTAGTGTTACGCTTCGGATTCGTGTCAATATCAAATTTTACATGGATCCAAGTAATTCCACTTGGATTGGTCCAAAATGAATTTAGGCAAAATGTACCAGGTCCTGCGGAGCTCCTAGCATAGTTTCACTTCCAGATCAACATTCCTTCTGGTTAACGTAACTGCAAGTGATGTCTGACTAAAAGGGAGGTCTTCTGGGACTGGAGTGCCACAGAAAGGTAATTTGAACTTTTAAAACCGGTTAAAAACCCTAACCCCGATTTATGGTTAGGGATAGGGTTAGCATTTGTGTAAGGGCTAGAGAAATTCGGGTTCGAGATCTCCTGATCCAAAAATTTTTCACAAGTTTGTTCGAACGTGTGTGAATCTGAACAAGAACAGACTCGTTCAACACTAACCATGTCCAATAACGAAGTTAAAGATCCAACCGTGCAAACAGTACCATATGCGTCCATCTCGACTCTTAAAAATTGTATATGTTTATTCGATCTTGCCACTATAATGCTTTGCTGACATGTTTCAGTATACAGTATCCACAAGATAAGAAATTTTGAAATGTATTCTCTTGGAACTCAATGTAAACTTATTATTATATTCTTCCTAACCTAGCATAACTATTTTCCATGTCAATAAGGAGTGTCCATATTATTTGTCTGCATTATTGATGGAGACCAGTCTCAAACTGGGGCTCTTTGCACCCACCAGGTGAACTTATAAAGGCCCATACTGTCTATACTAGAAATGTTCAGGGCCAGTTTGGTATTTTTGTAAGTCTACTTTAAAGTAATATTTGCACGTGTAGGGTTCAATATCTGGTGCTTGCTCCTGAAGTCATCCCTAATTGAGGTTGTCTTCTACTAAACCTTGGGCTCCTGAAATATTAGTAGTATACTATTATGTCAGAGCTTGGGCCCACAGGAGGATTCTCTGGTATGCTGGTGGGTCAGTCCAACCCTGGTGGAGACTATGGTTGGCATGTATGAAAACTGTCTAGATCTAAGATTTTCTTTGTTGCCCATAGCTACCAATCCACTTTTATTTTTTCAGAGCACTATATGAAATGAAAGGGGAGCTCTGATTGGTTGCTATGGGCAACAAAGAAAGTCTTAGACCTAGACAGTTTTCATACATGTCCCCCTATATTCTTGAGGGACAACAAACAGCAATGGTGCAATGAAATCCAAACTCTTTCCCATGATAGCCAATTTATTAATTTTAAACCATAAATAGTTATGGACAGAAACACATAACTTGTGTTTTTTTGCTAAAGAGGTATTTCCTTCTCAGACATTTATGGTACATTGATGGTGCCCCCTTCTTCATCTGTACGGCAGCTGCACAGAAGAGAGAAATACTGCTCTCTCCATTCTCCTCACTAAGGGTACAGCCCCGCTCATCTGGACTCAGAACTCCCATTGAAATGAACACGAAAGATATGGTTGGGGTCTCTGGAGACCTCAGTTCTTTGGATAGCTGCACCTATCGGACATTTTTGTTATATTGACAGTGCCCCCTTTGTCATCTGTGCCATACCTTACAGAACAGAAATATTGAGTTTTCATCTGGACTCAAAACTCCCATTGAAATGAAGAGGAAAGACTAGAGTGGGGGCAATGAGGACCTCAGTTCTTAGGATAGGTCTGCTTATCAGTCATTTATAGCATATCCTTTTTATATGCCATAAATGTCTGAGATGGGAATAAGCCCCAAATATTTGAAAATAATTATTCTAAGTATGCATACAACACTGTCACTACCACCAGTCTTCTCAAAGCAAGGACATATAATCAACAAGATGGCTGAAGTCCCTTACACAGAGCTAGTCTTCGGTTAAATAAAGCTATTTGTATTGTGTCAATTGTCTATTGACACCCATCTCCCTTCACAATGTACCATATAATGCCCAAGTAATGCAGTCATAGGGTGTGTTCACACGGCTTATTTAGCCGCGGATTTCGGCGCGTATTTCACCGCGTATTGCGCTTTATATGTGGCGAAATGCGCGCCGCAATTACGATAATTCATAGCTCTCATAGAGTGCTATGGATTGCCCGTTGTCTATAAGCCATGTGAACACACCCATACAGTGCCTAAATAACACAGCCCAGTCAATTCAAGAGGTGTTCCCATTTCAGACAAAAAGAGGTCTCTGAAATTCTGCATGCACAACAGTGAATGGGTCGCTCTTGTGCAGCACTCTCTGTTCATTTCAGGGAGCGTTCCAAGCACAGCTAAGCACAACGCTCAGACCGCCCATAGGACACAATGGAGAGTGTAGTACAAGCGTGACCTGCTCTCCATTCTGGAGACATTCATGGAGACTTTGGGGGGCCGTTCTCAAGGTAGGTGCAGGTTCCAGTATTGGAATCCATACCGATCAGACATTTATGGCATATCCTATCAGATGGGAACAGCCCTGTTAGCCATAGTGAAAGCACCATGTGTGGCCCTGGCCACCAGGTTCAGTGGTGCTAAGTGATGCATCTATCAAGGTCGCATATCTCTAAAGCCAGCCCTGCTCTTATAGACATGAAGAGACACCGTGTCTTGAATTCGCTAACATTCGGTCATACTGTCAATTTGAGTTTAGTTGTTCTTCTCATTGTGTGGGATCATCTGGGAATTGGTAGTGAAAATGTATGAGCAAGGTTGAGAGCTAATAATGAGCATGCTCTACCTTTGGAGTGTTCACCTTGTCTTTGACCTCTTGTCTATCATTTTCTTGTTTATGTTGGTAGATAAACTGCTCAATAATATACGGAGGTAATGATTGGGATCTACCGTTCTTTTATTCCAAGATAAGAAATATGGCATTTGTAGTATTTAGACTCTAATGTATTCACTCCGTGTATTAACTGTCATTTATTAGCTTATATTATTACAAAATATGCCAAACCCTCACTACACATAAGGTCAAATATTTGTAAGATAGATGCATATCAGGGCCTTTAAATGGTTGTCCAGTTTATTTAAAAATGGATGAATAAGATACTGCCCCCCCCCTCAACCAAAAAAAAAACAACGATGTTCACCTTTCTTCTCACCTATGTTCCAGCTCTTGTGCTGCGGTGTCTGCCTAGGCTTCTATATCTGTCTGTCCCTGGGTGAATGAGAGGTCAGGTACCACTCTGCTGTATTACACTTCAAGCTGCCCACTTCCGAAGGGAGTAGCATGTGACCACGGCAGTCAATCAGTGGCTGTAATGGTGATGTGCCTTTTGAAGGAAGGTGGGAGAAAATAGAAAAACTCCACAAAGCCATCCCTGAAACGGAGGGGAGATGGAATTTTTTTTTTTCTTTTTTGGGGGGCAGCAGTATCCTAGTACCCTATTATTACATTTTTAAGTAACTTGGGTAAACCCTTTAAAAAGGAACCATCATGGAGGTTTCAGTCTGTATTTTATTACATAAATCAATAGCCATCAAATAAAAAAAACAAAATATAACTGTCAAAAAATGCAAAAATGTAAGAAAAGGACTGTTAAGGCATGTGCAGGATACTGCACGTAATTAACCTGGGCACACTAGGCAATTGCATATAAACCCCAGGTGGTGAATATATATCCTAGGAATCTGGGGCATAAACCCTGGTTCAGCACTACTTATTTAACTGTATTTTTTGGTGTGTTCTTAGGACATGCAAACAGTAAAAAATTATGGTGTCAATTAGTCTTCTAGGCTGAAGGCTTGTTATTACCTGCAAGAAGTCAGTGGGATGTCCTGATGTACGGGGCGTGATGAAATAGTTGTGCTTGGGGGTGGTAAGAGGTATCGCCTCAAGTGGTGTCATGTTTGGTTGCGGCCTGATGCAATGTCATATATTTGGCCAAAGCCCACTAACTGCTATGCCGGGTCCCCATAATGCTGTTAAGATGGTGCTCGACTAACACCCTACAGTCCGGTTTGAACTTCTGCTAACAGTGGCTCTCATCGTGTCCACCAGCATGCTCTATAAAGCCAGAAGATCTGCCAGCGATGATATGTATTATATACTGTATGTTATGACCATTATATACAGAGTAACCTTCAAGTGCAGCAAGGACAACAGCTGGACAGCTGGGGTGACTCAATAAGGTCCTGGTAGGTTGTCACAGGTATCCGTACTCATGCTGACTGCATCCCACAGGTGCTGTAGGATTCATACCACCATCAAGTTGGTCCCACTGATGCTCAATTGGGTTCAAGTCTGGGAAATAGAAGTCCAGGGTAGTACTTGGAAATCGTAGTCCTGCTCTTCCAACCAATGTTGGACATTTCTAGCCATGTGACATGTCCCATTTTCTTCCTGGAAGATCCTATCCGCCCTAAGGAAGACAATCAGCATGTATGTGATCTGCAGATCAGTTTGCCTTCCACATGGATGCGTGGCCCAGAGAATGCCACAAAAATATTTCCCAGATCATAACGCTTCCACCAGCAGCTTGTGTTCTTCCAGCACCTGCGTATATAATACTGATATATACTTTCATAATGAGGAAAAAAATGCACGTTCTGAGTCAGGAGAGCGGATCCAAACCTCAATGCTCCGCTCATCGTGCTTCACAGCTGGGATGAGGTTTTAGCTTTAATGTGAAGTATTGTTTTTCCCTCAGACATGGCAGTGTGAATTTGTGGTGGAAAGTTCCACTTCTTTTTTCATCCTGCCATAGAACATGTTCCGCAAAGCATTAAGGAGCATCCAGGTCATCTCTAACAAGCTTGAGATCGCCTTTTTTTGGGACAGCAGCAGCTTACGTCTTAGTTTCCTTCTGTATATACCTTTTTTATTCAGTGATTTTCTAACAGTGAAAACATGAACAGAGGATTTTGCATTTTGTAGAGTCTTCTGTAGATTTTTTCCCATTACCCGTGGGCTCCTTTTCACCTCTTTCATGATTGCCCATTGTGCTCTGATCTTACCAGGATACCAACTCCTAAGAAGGAGTTTTCATAGGACCTTTGTTCATACTAACCTACTAACCAGGCTTTGTGTGCCTTCAGTTAATGGACAATGCACATGTGAAACCATTGCTGCCAATCTTATCTAGTTAATTATAACAATGTATGTTAATTAGCTCTTGGAGAGGTCTTAACACAAAGGTTCATTCAGATTTTCTCCCTGCACCATGGATGTTTTCTCATTACAGTAAGGTCAATGAAAGACATGAACAATACAACTGTTTGTGTATTACTAGATTACTTAGATGGTGTTTATCTATAAATTTGACCTAGATAACGACCATGACACATTTTATTAGTAATCACTGTAGGAATCCAGGTAAATTTAAAAGTTCCCTTGCTTTTTCTGCAGCCATATATTAAGGAACATAGCGTGTTGTGTGACTATATTCAGGGGCACAGTGTGTTATGTGATTACATTGAGGGGCACAGTGTGTGGTGTAATTATACTCAGAAAGCACAGTGTGCGGCAATATGAAGAGTGGCTGTAAAGAGTGGGGATGTGCTGCAAAAGCAAAAAGCCAAAGACATCAGGGTGGCAAACTGCAGAGATGAGTCATAGCCAAATCATGGTGATCTGGGCTACCTGGAAACGAAAAGGAAAGAGAACAACTCCTATCAGAGAAGATGTCATCTGGGAATCAATCAATGTAAATGTTCAATCACACCACTGGATATATATATTTATTTCTTTTTTAATGTAAACTACATATTTATATATAACATACATAGAGTTTTTTTTTTAACCTCTTTGCCCTTTTTCACAGCATGCTGCCACTCCATGGGCTCCATGAATCAATATCTTTTCCAGTAAAGTAGGAATCCTGTTGTTCATCCCTTAATTCCCATCCCTTGCTATATTGCTATAGACCTTTTGTGTTTGATCTCAGTTCATACATAGGACAGGTGCATATCCAAAGTACAGAGGGATCCTTAGAAAAAAATCTATATGTGTCCACTACACACTGTCATGCCAGGAAAACCTTATTTTTTTTAACAAACTTTTATATTCTAAATTAAATAATTTCCTTTCATGTACTAACATCTCAATGCCTATAGGGAACCGTATATAGCCTCACAGAGACACTACCATGGGGAGAAGTAGTATGAACCCCAGATCTTTAAGCAGGGGAATATTTCTCCTTCTAAGGCTATGTCTACATGGCTTAAGTTAAATTGTCGTTGGAAATCCGACAGTATTTTAACGTCGCTGCACCATTGATTTTGCCACTGGTTTGTGCAAAAAATCACAGTCGGTTTTCGTGTTTTGGCCGATCCAGTACATAGAAGTGTGCTGGAATCCACCGGAAGATAGAACATGTTCTATATTCCGGTTGAGGACGATGGTTAAGAAATCTGACAATAGAAAATCTGTGCTGTGTAGACTACTGGTTACAGTTGGCTTCTATGTGGATTCTAAATACTAAATCCGCTGGAAATCCATCCAAAAACTGGTGCTGTGTAGACTACAGCTCGGATTTTATATTGCGTTCCATGAGGCACTGGTTACAGTTGGATTCTCTGTGGATTCTAAATAAGGAATCCACCGAAAAACCAACGAGAAATCAATGCTGTGTAGACATGGTCTAAGGACCAGAGAAAACTTCTCCCCTTTCAGTGTTCTTTTTTTAAACAGTTTCTTGATGAAAGCTGCTATGATAAACAAATGCATATAATTCAAGATTTATTGTAGCCTTCAATGTATTCCATGTTGTAACCTCTTGAATTAGCAAAACCTAAATCTTAAAAACATCCAATTAAAAAAACAATCCTTCTAATATGTAGTAGGAAAAACAGAACTGGCCTTTTTTAATAAGGCAAACTGTGCCAAGGAACAAAAAGGGTACGCCCGCGACAGTAAAATTTACTCGTCAGATTCTACCATTGAAAACTATGTCGGACAATGCAGTTTTCCACAACTATTTTATGCGAATTTTAGGTCATTTATTTAGTGGATTACGGCAGATTTAAAGTCAGAAAATGAGTCCCATTCATGTATGTGGGGTTTAGGATGCAGATCCACATCCAAAACATTTGTTTGTCATTTTGGAGCGATCCCACAAGTGGAAACGATGAAGGAAATAAACTGTTTATTTTTTTTTAATCTTAAAAACCCCGCCAAGCATAATGGGTTGTTAAACTCAAAAATTTTATTGTTGTGGTAAGGGTGAAAATTTTACTTTCGTTTTAGAATGTATTTAAAAATTTAAACACATGTGGATTCTGCAAAATCTGTCGTGGGCGGAGTCTTAAGACCTGCAAAAAGGTTCATCGGAATGGGAAATTTAAATAAGCATTTTTGATACAGTGACTAAAATCTGATTTGAATATTCTTCTCTCAGTCCTAATTCAGTGTATGGGGAAATTATCGCCCAACATGGGGAGGGGTAGGGCATGTTCCACGGAGGGTTTTTTTCCCCCGGGTTTTGCGATGGTTTTCGGTTTTGCGCAGTTGAAAAACCGGCTGAAAAATTTCACGGCCTCTATGGAAATCCTGCATGGGTAAAACCCGCCAGAAAACCCCGGGCCCAAAAAGTTGAACATGTCTTTTTTCCCCGGTTTTGGGCCAGATGAAAATTTCAATCCCAAAAGGGGACGGACTTTTCTCCACAAACCGCAAAAAAAGCGGTCCCCCTGCGGCCGTGTACGCAGCCCCAAAACAGAGCAAATACCGGTCGTATAATCTGTGGGGACATGCCCATAGTATGATTCCCAAAGCTTTATGCAGAGGAATTTCTAAGGAACAGAGGAAACTTTTTCCCCCTTTCAGTGTTCTTTTTGTTCAATAGTTCCTGGATTAAAGCTGTTTATGATACATAAATGCTTATGACTTAGGATTCATTGTAACTTTTCACAAAATCAATGTTGCCACTCCAAGAATTGGCGAAACCAAAATGTAAAAAAAAATCAAAAAATCAATCTTTTTAATATGCACTAGGAAAAACAGAACACAGCCCATAAATAAGAGCCAGCTGCAAGCATTATCTACCACGGTGTAGCCAGAGAACCAATATAAGACCTTTCTGAAAGAAAATCACATCGGATAAGAAGTAATTAGCATTTTTGACACATTATGTCCCATGACTACCTATTAAGTCCCAAAGGTGCAGACTGCTATGTTGTAATGCATTAACCCTTTAAGCTCTCACATATAATGTCATGTTTTACTTTTTTTTTCTTCTATGTGGATCCTGTAACATTTCCTTATGGCTTCATCTAATGAAACTATTGTGCTCCACAGATGTCTCTGGTTTGTGTGTGGGGTAGTTTTGCACACCACTCAATTTATGTTAATTATTGCTAATTAAGTTGTTTTTAATTTAATGTAATTTCTGTTGAATGTAATGATGTTGGAAGGTGGCAGATTGACAACAGTAGAAAATGAGGTTGGCTATTAATCCATGCATAATTACAGATTCAGCAGCAGGGTTATTGGCTACCTATCAAGCATAACCAATTTTCATCCGAATCCTTTTCATGAGCGCCTCTACGTAAGGAATGAGATGACTTTTCCGCTCATTGGAACTGAAACTGTGCTTATATTAATTATTGACACTCCATGTCGACCTAAGCTGTGTGATAAAGATCTGCTGGTGAGCAGATAAAGGATATAGTGGAAGAACTGCCAAAACAAAGGCAGAATACAATATATATATTTTACATTCTCTCTAAAACATCATTGATTTTACATTTAAAAAAGCAACCATACATCAAATAGACGGTAAGACAGCGTAGTGCCTTTTACATTGTTTCCTTGTTATCTTATGCTAACCACATGTGTTCATACTGCAGAGATAGAGGAGCTGAATTTTACAAGTAACTCTTCGGGGCTACGTTGTTGATTGATAGAAACTTAGAGTGACATCAATGAATTCGCCGTCGCAATTTTTGTGCTGGTTCTATATATGTATGAACAGGCGTATGGCCAAACTTGGTGCAATGTGCGCCCGATGACACATTTTAATGCGCCAAGGATTGGGTGCGAAACTGCCAAACAAAGTTTGGAGCATAACAGTCTATGCGACAATTTTTAGTGTTATGTGCCAAAAATGTTTGCCGCATACTGTCGTATTACACACTCCTTTATATCTATTTAGAACTGGTGTGCGGTGCCAAGTTACAAGAATGGCGCATACAAATTCATGGATGACACCCTTAGCATCATGACGCAATACTAATAGAGCTTCAAATAGGTCTTATTCATGTGATATATTTTCTGTCCGAAAAATCTGTTCTGGATCTGGGGCAGGAATCTGAGACTGGACTTTTGGAATCGGCCTCCTAAAATAGGTTAGTGTTGCGTAAATCTGTCTATGTTATGTTTGACCCAGGTTTGTCCAAACTTGTAAGAAAATTCAGTTTCAGGATATCCCTAACACAGATTTTTTAAATCTATCCTTAACCCTAACACTAATGACTGTAACCTTAAAGAGGTATTCCCACCATATATATTGATAGCATATCAACAGGATATGCTATCAACGTGTGACAGGTGCACGTCCCAACTTGAGAATGAGTTCTGAAACCTCTCCTTTTGAATGGAGAAGTGGTCGGAATCCTCCTTTTGATTTTAACGGGAGATCCGAGTGAATACAGCCGGGGATGACTGATAATTTGAATCATTTAAGTCCCGCCCACAGGCACTTGAAGTGAGACACTGCTGCAGCTATGTTAATGTATGGAGCACTCCTGTGAATCGGAGCGCGGCCTTTCCCTCCTCACAATCTGAGCCGCATTGGCCTCAGCGGTTGGTCAGCAGTGCCGCACGGGTGACTAGTTTGTGAAAGAAGAGGGCCTGCTTGCAGCGGGCCCCCTTGTTTCACGTTTTTCACTGGGCCCCGTACAGCAGTACCCCCTGTACTGCATTTACGGTGGCCCTGCATACTTGGAGCTCCTATTAAAATCCATGGGAGAATTCCAAACACCTCTACATTCACAGTGAAGAGGTTTAGGAGCTTATTCTGGAGATTGGTATGTGTCCCAGAGGTGAGACCCCCATATATCACTCATTGATAGCATATGTGATTGATATGCTATCGATGTTTATGGTGGAACAACCCCTTTAACATTAATTTGGGGTTAGATATGGATTTTTAAGACTTTTTAGGGTTAACTTACCTCTCTGTGGTGCTTCTTGGTCCATCAGAACTATCGCTCTGACGTCACTTCTGCTCTGACATCACTTCCATCTGGTGTGAAAGCACAGATGACACCAGTATTGAATCTAAGAGGATGTTACAGAGAGACAAGTAAGGTTGTGAGAAACCAAAGAATAAGACAAGACATTTTTTTCAGAAGATGGAAACGGAGTGAAAACCAGGAGGTCAGAATGCAAGATTCCAGAGTCAAGGCTTATGTCAGAGTCAGGAAAAGATTCCGGATCAGAAACAATTAGTTTAGTTGGACATAAGTTCCTTTGTCCACAAGCAATGCCGTTCATGGAGTCTACTTTAAATATACAACCAGGATCGACATAATCAGGCTGTGATGATTGCTGCTGCAACTCAACAAGGCTAGAAAGAGGTGAGCTGTGGCCAGGGGTGTAGGGTGCAGAGGTAGCAGTCACTACCAGACCCTGAAGCCTAAGGGGCCCAAAAGCAGTCCTACCACATAAGGCGATACCAGCATCGTAAGTGGCACATTTCACTTTTTGCACTAGAACCCCGGAGCTTCAAAGTTACGCCTCTGGCTGTGGCTACAAGCCAGAGATTGAGACTGGACTGGAGAGAGATAGGTAATGAAAAGTACATCATATCCAGTACTACATTACTGATCCAGCATACACCCGACTTCCCCCTCACTTCCCTCCTTTTGATGCCATTATGATGTCCTGTATGAAATACTTTTCCTTATGTCTCCTTTACAATATTGCTGCTTTTGCCAGCCTGCTATGTCTCTATTTAGGTGTATCTTCTCAATTATACTATGATACTATGATACTAGAATACTATGAGTAGTTCATGGGTAACATAAGACATGGAAGAAGCTGATCTCTCCATCAACAGTATTTTTGTCTCTTGACCCTTTACTTTTAGCAATAGTTATATGACTAAAAAATGGTGATCTACTGCTGAATGCAACCATGCAGTGGTTGTGATATTTCTGCAACTTTTTTAATAACACGTTGTGATTTATTTTCGGCTCAACACTAGCTTGATGAACGTGTGAAAAAATACGGGTTTGGAACCTGAATTTTTTTCTCTATCCCTAACCCAATTGCTAATATTATCCCTAACACTAATGGTAACCATAACCCTAACCTATTGATAGGGTTTTTTAGGTTGTTTAAGGAGTTAAAGGGGTTGTCTCACGCATTGATTCATCTTACCTCAGTCCTGTTTTCTTGGTTTCATTCTGAATTCAGAGGCGTGTTTACTGGCTTCACTAGGCTGCAGCAGCAACCAGGTCTGTAGCTATAAAGACCAGTGCTGGCAGCCTATCAGGAGAGATTGGACAGGTCTGTAGCTATAGCGATCTGAGAAGCTGATGCAGCCCATACAAGAGAGGATATCTTAGAATAGGTAGGACACTGTTAATGGACACATATTTCAAAGTGATTTGTTTTTGCAAGATCTTTAACATAAAAATCAATCCTTGTAGTGAGACAACCCCTTTATCTTAGCTTACAGCATTGCTCTAGGCTGTTGCTCCCACCCTGGCGTCACTTCTGGTGCAACTGTCCAACATCGCTTTCAGTGAAAGATAGAAGTGACATCAGGCATCGTGTGTCACATCCAACATCCCTCCCAATTCCCCAAACATGTGGTAAACTAAAAAAACTTAAAGTGACTTCAGACATTGCTCTGGTTGTGATGCCGTGGCAGGAGCAACGTTAGGCCTGGAGTAACGTGGGATCTGGAGTTACACTAAAAGGTAAAATAAACCCTTAAAGAGAACTTGTCACATAGGTTATGCCCCCCTTGCTGAGAACAGCACAAGCTAGTGTCAGACCTGCTGTTCCCAGCTTTGTGTCCCTTATTCTATAAGATGCTGGAGTTTTAGAGCATTTACCCCTCAAATCTTATTCATGAGCAAGTGTTAGCCCCGCCCACCAAAGTAATAGGTTTATCAGTTGAGGTGGGCGGGGCTAGTCATAGGTGGGCGGGGTTTGAAAAAAACTGACTGTTTTCATGACTCTTTTCTGGCTGAAAACTGCTGCATCTTACAGAATAAGGGACACAGCGCTGGCAACAGCAGGTCTGACACTAGCTTGTGCTGCCCTCAACAAAGGGGCCATAATCTATTTGACAGGCTCTCTTTAAGCCCCCAAAATCTTTACCTTAATCCTAAAACCATTGTTGTGCTAAGGTGTTGATCCAGAGGAAGGCAAAAAAAAACCATGAGGTAGAAGCCAATTGTCCTCATATTAGGGAAAAATTCCTTCCCGACTGCAATCTGGCAATCAGAAAAATCCCTGGATCAATGACCCCTCTTCAGAATCCTAGACACTATAACTTGTTATATTATTACGCTCCAGAAATGCATCCAAACCCTTTTTGAACTCTGTTATTGAATTACCATGACAATTCCCTCCGGCAAAGAGTTCCACAGTCTCACTGCTCTTATAGTATAGAATCCCTTTCTATGTTTACGGTCTAAGGTTTCTTTTTTTTTTTGCGATTTTCAACAAAATTCAATTTTGGTCTAATGCAGGGGTCCCAAACTTCAGTCCTCACGCCCCACCAACAGGTCATGTTTTCTGGCTTTCCTTAGCAGTGCACAAGTGATTTAACAATGCTGCACGGGTGACTTAATTATTGTCAGTGCATTCTGTAGGATACCCCGAAAACATGACCTGTCAGTGGGCCTTGAGGACTGGAGTTGGGAAACTCTGCTCTAATTTATAGAATCACCTATATCTGGGTTGAATTTCACATAGATCTGATCTGAAGTGCAACACTATTTACTTTGCATATTTTGTGCCTAATCTATATTTCCCCATCTGATACACTGAAAACTAATCAATTTATATTTAAAGTAATGGTACAGCATTACAAAAATACTCTGCCTCTTTTCAAGAAATAACGCCCCCCATATTTGATAACCGTCTTGTATTTCAGCTCATCCCTTCTCTAGTAAATGGCCCTAAGCTGCAATACCGGACACTACCTATAAACAGGAGTGGTGCTATTTCTGAATTTAAAAAAAAAGCATAATCTATTTTCCTAATCCCAGACATCTCCTTTAGGCCTCCACTTTCTCATATGCAGAAAGTATATGCAGAAATGTCTCTTATTGTCATATAGTATTGAGTTGTGCCTAATGACAAACACATTCCTACTACTTCTGATAAACTGAGCGCGACTATAGCAAGTTTATGGTAATTTTAGGGCATTCTTTGTTCAAACAGTCCACTCTCTATTCAGGCTCAGTTACTGTCATATTGTCAATAGCCCTAATTCAACTCCGGCCTATACCTCAGAGAATCCTCTTATTGATAATGCATTATCTGTTCCGCAGTCCGTCTGAAACACCAGAAAAAAGTTTAAAGATTAAAAACTCTTTTTGAAGTGATTAGACAGAACATGGGCTTAATTACCAGCGATGACAACAGGAAGACTCAGCGCTCAATGTCGTTGTCCTGCCGGCTCGCCGAGAAACAAAGGGATCTTTTATTGAGCGCTACCTTATGATGTTCTTCAAGGCCACTGAGGCACACAGCTATCATTTGTTTTATCGGGAACATATCTACAATTGTATTCCTCACTAGCAATGTTTGTAAAATCTACATTATTAAGACACTGAAAAGCATCGTGCCAATGTGCTGGGAACAAATACACAGGCAAAAAACTCCTCCATGAATAATATTGCGCTTTAGGTCAATGTCAAATTCAACCTGAATCCAAACAACCTTAAAGGGTTTTCTCACTACAGAGATTAGCTTTCAACAAAAAGGGACAGTTGGGCTATGTTCACACGGCTTATTTCAGAACGTATTTACGTCGGATTGCCGATCGTAAATACGTTCCAAAATCAGTTGAAAATCAGTTGGAAATAAGTGTCACTTAGTGTGGCACGTATTTCGCGACGGATCATCCCTCATTCATTATATGGGGTAAATCCGTCAGCAAATCCGGCCCAATAATTGACATGCACATTGTTTTTCCGGCCGCAAATCCGCGGCGGCAATACGGCACGGAAATACATGTCGTCTGAACGACGACACGTATTTCCCATTAAAACCAATATTAAATGGCCTGCAACTTATTTCAGACTGATATCGGAACGGATTTACGATCGTAAATACGCCGGCAAATCCGTTCCGAAATAAGCCGTGTGAACGAGGCCTTAAAGGGAATGTGTCATCAAAGAATGAGTAATTGTTTAAGTCCCGTTTTTATGTTAAACACATTTGTTAGGATTTTTTTTTTTTCATTTTTCATATCACTTTCAATATTTTTTAATAATTCTTGCAGTTTTCACTTTGGCCACTAGGACTTGTTTACACTGCTTTAACAGCAGTCAAAGAGATGCTTTACAGTAGCTTCATGCACATAGGAGCCTTAAAGGGGTTTTTGCCACGATGTAATGTTGACGTGGGATCCTCCAAAATGGGTATTTAATCCCTTTTCTAAATATATGTGATCACAAAAAGTGAAGCCTGTGAGATCTACAGCATTGCTCAGTCGCCCTTAGTTTCCTGACAGTTTACATTAGACACGAACAGGAAACTGATAGGAGCTGATCTGGCCACGCTTGGGTGTTTGCGCTTCTTATCTGATGACAGGGAACATGGAGGAGCTTGCAAGCGGCTGGGGAGAAAAGTGCAGTGTATGAGTCTGTCTGCTGTATAGCGAATCGACTGGTTGTAATGTAATTATTTGAGTAAACTTTGCAGACGCTCCCTGCTTCCTCGCTCTCTGCTCACCCCCCCACCTCTCCCCTGTAACTCAGCATGCTTTGTTTATCTTCTCTCCTGAGCAGATAAGAGGTAAAGAACTCACTTCGTGGCAAAACCCCTTTAAGACTGACTCAGTCCCATTGACTTCTATAGGAGAATTTTCTAGTCATGCTCTGTGACCTGGGAAGAAGTCACTGTGCAGGGAGGTGAAGGGGTAAACTGTGACTATCTCCTCTTGTGACTGGTGGATCCTGTGTTATCTATTCACACGGGTGACCTGTGTACTTCTTCTCCCCTGCTGTTTGTTCTATCTGATAGCAGAGAGTGACGTCATCATACAGGTTGCGCAGCACAGAACCCCGGACAGTGAGAGCTTGTTTGTTATCTGATCCTTCAGACAAAAGACCGTAATTATTACTGTTTACTTTAACTCAGAAGCTTCCCTGGTCCTGACAGCATGAGATTTATCTAATTTCAGAGGTCTGAATACAGGGAGCTCATATGCTAATTACAGACAGCTTGACCAGGAAGTGACAGAGCAAAGCAGCATTATTTCATTCATTCATACTATGAAACTTAGAGATGAAACAACCCCTTTAAAGGAGCTTGTTGGTCCATGATAAAATATAGAAGATAAGATACATACTCACCTCCCAGTTGCTTCCGTTTATAAATTAACTCTATTCATTATTTTAAGGGGGTTGTGGGAAAAAACAGGAATCCTGCTGTTATTTCGAGAGGAATCCTGCTGTTGTATTTATGACGTTCACCATGTGCTATAAATAACATTACAACTGTTATTATCACCTTGTTGTAAATGTGTCGATAACGAATACGGATTTAACTGGATTACAATAACAATTAAAGGCTATAATCAGATGCACAGATGGTCTACAAAACACACTACCTGCTCTCCTTATTCAGGTTGCGTGAGTCATAACCAACATTGTAGACATAGCGATGAAGAAGGTCCTCGCTGCCGACTGTTTTTTTCCCCTTGTAGCAATGCAGTTCCCAGGAAGTATTCAACTGCTGAAAAACAAAAATATCAGTTTCTCACTGGATCGAGCTCTCAACGAGTGGTCACTGAACCTGAAAGATGAGACCCGAGGCATGGAGATTCTTTTTTAGTATTCTTTCTATTCAAATAAAATCCCTTGTTGAGCCAAAGTCACCAATGCAATCAAGATAATTTCTTCTGTTGGGCCCACAGAACCGCAGTTGGACACTTTTGCAAAGTACTAACTTAAAGGATTTCTCCAGAAGTAAAAAAAAAACATGGCAACTTATCTAATAACCTTTCTTTATGTAGCATTAAGGGGGAAAGGGTAAATTAAGATGGATTAAAGTGGTATTCCCACCATAGAAATTGATGGCATATCGATAGAATATGTCATCAATGTCTGATAGATGCAGGTCTCATTTTTGGGTCCAAAACCAATCTCAGAAACAAGCCCCAAAATGTCTCCATTTTTAATGGAAAGGTGAGTGGGACCCTGCCATTGAAATTAATATCCTATCGATATGCCATCAATGTCTATAGTGAGAGAAACCCTTTAAGGAGAGTGAAACACCTGCCTAAAAAGTTGTGTTTTGAGGGATCACTTAAAACTGTTGATGTGAAGAGCACCTTTGAGAATATCAGTGTAGAATGAAAACAAAGTCTTGTAGGTAGGATTGGGAGGTTCAGGTCATGGAGGATTGTTGGTAGAAAGTAGAACGAAGAACATAGGGAGAGGTAAGGGGTGGGATAGAAGGTGGAGAGCGTTGTGGGTGATAAGTCAAAATCGCTTTCTGTAGTTTACAGACAACCAGTGCAGTAACTGGCACGGAGTAGAAACACTGGTGTAGAAGATGGACCGAAAGAGGAGCCTGGTTGCTGCATTTAGGATAGACTGGAGAGGGGAATGTTTAAAAAGCGAATGACCAATTAATACGCTGAAACTGCACATGTGTAATGATATAAGTCTCTACAGGTTACGTGCCAATTTGCAACTCAGAACTGATAACGGTCTTGATTTTACAGGTGCTGAAGTGGTGTGAGGTTAGATGATGGACCCAGTGGAATAGAGAGAAGTCATCAAGTTCCTTTACTTGAAAAGCCGCACCCCAAATAGGTTTATGGTGATGATTCCCCATCATAAGATCTAGTCAAGAACTGGCATTGTCAATTCAAATGTGGTTGGACTTCGGTGCAAACAGCTCCAATTCCAGGGTGACCCCACTCTGCTATTGATGAACATATCGTCCAGCAAGTGGAGGTCGCCATTTTGGAAAATTGCCACCATTCACCACATAGCCCAAAATGTTAAGATTAGTGTGGGGTCTGTGTGCCATCTTCACATGCATAAGGTATCCACTCGCTGGGTTCCCCAGCTGCTCACACCTTTCCAGAAGCAGGAACGAGTCAAATGCTCTCAGGCTCTATTGACGATGTGCCATGGAAAGTAGGAGGACTTTTTCAACATACTAATCAAACAGGATGAAAGCTGGGTCCCTCACTATGATCCTGAGACTAAAGTCCAGTTGATGCAATGGAAGCATCAAGGCTCACTGCCTCTAAAGAAGGCATGTGCCCAACTCTCTGTAGGCAAAGTCATGCTCACAGTATTTTGGGACCAGCACAGAGTAGTATTGATAGAAATCCTAGCAAAGGGTACCATGATACTATGCTTCTCTGCTACAGAAATTGTGTGAGGCCATCAAAACCAACTGCCAAGTTTCATTGCTCTCAGTCTACAGGAAGTGGGTCAGAGGAAATCTTTAATGAACACCCCTCGTATGTAAAAAGTGTCTCACAGCACTCTATACATGTGTCCCGTTCTACGACACAATTTTTCTCAGCCATACCATTTTGAAATTAGTATGGATTTTTAACGACAGTTAAGCACCAAGCTTTGGAGCATTTGTACACTTTTCGCCAAAGTTTGGCAAAATCGCACAATTCTGGCTCAACATGCCCCTGCATACTTGGTGCATTTAAAAGTGTTGTGTCTGGTGCAGATGGCACCAAGTTTGGGCATAAGACTGTTCATACATCTATAGAACAGGGCCACAACAGGGTTTTTGGCCAGTCACCAAAATTCTTAGGTGAATGGTGAACCCTTTTTCTGCGTCTACTGGCGTCGGTGGGCACCCTACCGCTGAGTTTGGAAGATGACCGGATTGGGTAGGCAGACAATCCCTGCTTGGCTGTTAGGTAATTGGTGAGAGGAAAATTGTGTGTATCGTCTTGTGATAGAAAAACCTGTCTGTCATTAACTACATGGCCTCAAGTTAGTACCGTGGATAAAAACCTGTCAAGTCTCCAAGCTGATGAGTCTCTGTGCGCTGATGTATCTCTGCGGCAGTGCTCTACTGATTCCAGCACACCACCGGTAGTCCCACAACACTGTCCCACCACACACCTGCACCTCACACAACCCCTCCACAGGCACTGTAATAGCCACTGAGGCTGTATCAATAGTATGTACACCCTTATGTCTATGGCCATATATCAAACATCTGCTATGTTTAATGATATCCTGATGATCATTGTCTTCATTCCTTCGATGTTATCAATCCATATATAATCGCCTGACCAGGACTGTAATACTGTGCTTATCTGAGACCTGGCACGGAGCTACAAACCTTATTTATACGAATGATTTCCATACAGAACCTTAATTACCATCTAAACAAAATACCGTCCTGATTATTGCAATGATAACTTGGAGACGAGGACTGCGCCGTTTTGTGTTTTTTCATCAGCTGAGTCTGAATTTCTGCACAAACAAATACAATGATGTGTGCTCCATTTTTCCTCCTCATTAGGAGTGTGTGATGTGTTCTAATTTGCTCATACTAAACATTCTCGCTTCAAACAAAGGTCAACTTGTTCATTCCCATGCAGAGAAAGCTGGAAAGTATAAGACTGTATATTCAAGCTGGCAATTAAAGGAATATGTTTTCTTCTGTGAATTGGAGAGACTTCAAGAGAGTCACACGATTCGGCATATTGGTGTCACGTTAGTTTATGGGCATGCGATACGTGCGTTGTGACTCAATGTTTTACCAGTTGGATGCAGTTCATTTTATTAAAGGGAAAGATCTGCTATTTACCATAGAACAGCGTGGAAGATTTTTAATAGCGTCTATAAAGGTAGACAAGATAGAACTACACTAGACAGGTAGGAGCTGCACCACATTCATCACAATGATGCATGCTGTATTCTTCTAGATGATAAACACATTCTACTTTGCTACAGGTGTTAGACAATTAAAGAGATATTCTGGCGTTCAGACAAAAAAAAATAAACTTGAAAGGGGCGGCAAGGTCATTACGCCCAGAGCAACAATATAACACTAATCCTATATACAAAATGTGTATTATTGACACTGATGCTCCCTAGGTTTTCCTCCTCAGGAATGGGTAGCAAACTACAATTCCCATCATGCATTGCTAACATCTATTTCAGACTGTTATTCCCCCCTCTGTTCCCCTGACTGTTGAAGAACAGGTCGCCACTCTTTTGTGCATCTCATCTTGTTCTCCTCCTCTAATAAGCCCCCTATATTAGTTCCTAATTAGATCATCTACCAGCCTCTGCTGCTGTAGAGACACATCACTCTCCTTCCTATTGCTGCAACAAAGCATGCCTCACCACAAACTGAAATTGAGCTACAGGTCGTATCCTTGGCAAAAAGCGATAAACATCAGATTCTAAGTCAGTAATTGGTGAGTGATTATGTGGCAAACTACTGAAAATACTTAATAAATATATATTAAAGATTTATACTTTGTACCACACACATTCAATATGTTAAGTTTTGTATACTGGAATACCCCTTTAAAATTTTTCTGTGCGTCACCTCATGGCTGGCTGGAGTACTACGCCATGTTTTGGCATAACTGGATATCGGGCCTAAAGTGACACCAAACTGCAAGTGCTGATGGACCAAGAGTGCCATGGAAACTTAGATAACTTATTAGGGCAGTTTAGAGTAAAGCTATGTTCCCACAATGTATTGTGGCGCGTACAATATGATCGTATTGTACGAGCGGGGAGAGGAGGCGTAATCCATAGTTCTCATAGAGAACTATGGATTACCGTAATTTCGGTGCGCATCTTGCCAGTATTAGAGCGCAAATACACGCCGAAATTACCCCATTTGAACATCCTGAACCCCAATTTTTAACAAGTTTGGCCAAACCAGTGTTGAACCAAACAGATACCTATTCATACAACACTATTAACTAATATTCCAGTTGTTCTAGAGAAGGGAGTTCTTTATAGGTTCCTACCAATCCTTCTATTTTATTCTTAACAACCCTGTTTCTAGAGCAGTCTCTGTAAGCACCGGTAAGCAGAGGAAACCTCCGATCCCAGGCACTTAACACTTTGATTGCCGCAACTGCAGCCACTGGATTGCAGCCACTGGTGACCCAATGATGCCCAAGGAATGTCTGTTCAGTCAGCTCTGGGCCACATGTATGAAAACTGTCTAGATTAAAATTCATAGAGTAGCCACAGGGCTGTTTGTTTAACAAGCCTGTGGTCAGGGCACACTGTGTGCTGCCCTGACTGCTGCCGGAGTCAGACTGACACAGAAAGTAATGTATTAGCATAAATGATAATACATTACTAAGTGCAAAATTGTAAAATAGTTATATCTTCATGAGATTATAAGAAAGTAAAAAACATAAAATGTGTAGAAAGAAAAAATAAATAATAAAATAAAAATAAATATTTAGTTAAAAATAATTGTGCCTACATAATCCAAAAATTAAAAAAACCTACACATATTGGGTATCAACACAACTGTAATAACCTGTAGAATTAATTTAACAGGTTACTTAATGTGCATGGTGTAAAAAAAAAATTTTGTAATCATGAATATGTGAACTCAAACTATGCCCCCAAAAAGTACAACTAGTCCCGAATGAAACAAGGCCTCATACAACTGCGTCATTGAAGAAATAAAAAACTTATGATTGTTGAAACGCAAGGAGGCAAAAACTAAAACAACGTGCTGGTCATTAAGTTTTAATATCATTTCCATATAATATGGAAGGAATGGCATTCACGGCTGAAATTCAGGCAAAGGTTTAAGTTCTTGGCTTATAAAGTACCAAAAGTATGTTTTTACTGGGTTTTTTTTATAATAATTTTTACAAAAATTGTTTCAACATAATCCTACTACATGCCTCATTATCTTCATGAATGCCTGGATCTTTAAGGTGATCAGAGAATATAATCTTTGCGCTGTTTATCCCTGTAGAATTAGTTCTAACCCAGTGGTTAACAGTTCACATCTGCAATGATTGCGACTGGGCTGTCCAGAGCATAACCTACTGCTTGAACCGCCCGCTGATCTACTGAAAGGCCCATGCTGTTGTAATCATGTAATAAACATTGTGTACTATTACTTCTTCAATCATAAGAAAAGCACTAAATAAATAGCCAAAAAAGCAAAGTCCAGCAAGGCTCACCCACATACGGTACTAAATTAAAGCTCACGAGCTCTGTAGGCAGCCCAGCCCTCCGCACGGACGCACGCCGGCTTTTCTTCCACGTCAAATAGCAGAAACAAAAAATCTTTCGTCCAGCTCGGCGGTTCCACTTTCTTTATTGAATAATCACATAAGTAAGCAGTAAAACTGTGCAAAGTGTGCAAATAATGTCATCTGACGCGTTTCAGCCAAGAACTAGGCCTTGTTCACAGTACAACAAGAGGCCTCGTTTTCATATGAAATGCGTCAGTAGAGCGCACTTCTTTTACTGCTTGCTTATGTGATTATTCAATAAAGAAAGTGGCACTGCCGAGCTGGATGCAAATGTTTTTGTTTCCACTAAATAAACAGTCAAAAATGAAGGTAAAATAAGTTTTTCATTTTCATTAAATTATAAGTTTAGTAGTTTATAATATCCTTCCCTTATTTATGTTTCAGGGGCCTCCACCATATAGGTCCCCCTGCTTCCAGTATTGTTGTTCTTCCTCTTTTCATCTCCTTTTATTTGATCCTATTTTGTCTATTATCACAAATAAAACTGATATAGAAACATCTTCTCTATGTGTCCTAAAGGATCAGCCATGCCCCATCCTCCTCCTACTCACTGTCTTGCTGTAGAACAACTACCTGCAGCAGGAGCCTCTCCTCTTTGCCCTATGGATCAGCCCTGCCCTTTCACTTAAGCCCCACCCTATCAGTAGATCAGCAGCCGAAGATGTAACAGATCCATGTTCTTTCCACAATTTATATGAAACTGTTTGTTTCAAAACCATGCAGTTAATTCCATGGTCTGACAAATACTGGGGACAAAATAATTTGCTTTTATTTTTTTATTAAATTAACATTTTTGTATGTTATTTCATTTTCTCATTCATTTCTAGGGTTAGTGTTCTTTTAACTGCTTTTTTAGTGCACAATCCGTGATAATACATAATTACAGATGTATGTTCTTAATAACCATCAATCCCTCAGTTGTAATTCTTTACATACTATACAACTTACATACACTTCAACCAGGCTCCGCTCATTGTAATATCCGTTTCCCTTTATCAGCAGCCAGCACCATATGTTTTCAGTGTTTGTCCCCATTGATTTCAGTTGCGAAACCAGTCAGGCTGCTGTTCCTGAGAACTTGTGCATCTGAAATAGATATAGACTTACTGTTCGTTATGACTCAGGACCAAATATCCCATAGAAAGTCAGTTCCAGCTATAAGTCAATGCTTGCCATTATATCTGAGAGCCTATGCATGGAATAAACGTGTGCTGGGATCAGCTATACATTCTTATACCGTCTGAGCAGACGGCTGAGATGATGGCTACAATTTAAATGGGTTGCAAACACCATTTTTAAGTACAAGTACAGAACTCTTAGATGGGCTGCAAAATATTGTGCTCTAGAAGACCTGTGCAATCCATAGACAGCCCATCAATGTATTAAGTAATCTTCCCTTTAGTGGCTCTATAGGGGAACAAAACATTTGCTGTCAGGTTCCTCTCCTACACAGCTGCAATCCTTTCCACCAACTCTGTTAGGGTGCTTTCACACAGTGCAGTTTTGGTGCAGTTTTAACTGCGCTCCAATTAAGCTGCCTTTATTAGGGTGCTTTCACACAGTGCGTTTTTGGTGCGTTTTTCAATGCATTTTTTGTGCAGGAAGGTACAGCAATTAATGCTGTACATTACTGCACACCCATCGCGGCAAAAATCGCAGTAAATTCGCGCCCAACAAATGCATGGTCCAACGCGTCAAAAACGCACCGTGTGAAAGCACCCTTACTAGAAAGCTTTTTTCACTTATCTAAACAATTAGTGTGATCCACAAAACTTCACACACAGTCATTGATTACTTACTTGAAACACCTTTCCAAGCTATTTAGACAAGTGAAAGAAGCTTGCTGGTAATACAGGCAGCTTAATTGGAGCACAGTAATTGGGCTGTGTGAAAGCACCCTTAAGTGAATAAGGATCTGTTGCAACTACATGCACCACTCCTGGAACTCTCTGGAAACCTCCTGCAGTGCCTTTGTCATAAAGTTCAGTTAGGCTAAGTTCACACGACATAAGTGCGGGGCAGCCTTACGGCCCATAATTATGCCGTGTGTTCGGGAGCTCACGCCGTGGCGTATTGTGCGAGCGGGGAGAGGAGGCGTAATCCATAGTTCTCTATGAGAACTGTGGATTACCGTAACTATTGGGACGTATATTGCCCTGTATTGAGCGCATTACCCCACGAAATACGGGGCAAAATATGTCCCAATTTAAGCTGTGTGAACATAGCCTCAAGGTCCTGAAAGTCAGAAAACCACTAATCAATATGTAATAATATCCTGGTGATTTGCCACCCCTTCTAATGTGGGGAAAACATCTTTAAAGGGGTTGTCTGACTACAAGGATTGCTTTTTATGTTAAAGATCTTGCAAAAACAAGTCACTTTGCAATATGTGTCATTAGCAATGTCCTACCTATTCTGAGATATCCCCTCTTGTATGGACTGCATCAGCTCCCCAGGTCGCTATAGCTTCAGACCTGTTTGATCTATCCTGATAGGCTGCCAGCACTGGTAGCTATAGCTACAGACCTGGCTTCTACTGCAGCCTAGTGGAAGCCAGTAAACACGCCCCTGAGTTCAAAATGAAACCAAGAAAACTGGACTGGTGAGCTGAATCAGTGTAGTGAGACAACCCCTTTAAGGAATTGGCACAGACTAATATGGAGAGTAGCTGCAACTGTCCTATGTCACTTCTGGTTTCCTTAGGTTACTCTTTTGTCAAGGACAACAGAAGCGACACTGGATGTGATGTTACATGCTTTGCAACACCCTGGGCAATAGGGTGCCTTCACACAGCGCAGTTTTGGTGCAGTTTTAACTGCGCTCCAATTATGTGCCTTTATTACCAGCAAGCTTCTTTCACTTATGTAAACTGTTTGGAAAGTGAGTAATCAATTACTCTGTCTGTAATCCAGAAGACTTCACACACAGTAATTGATTAATTACTTGAAACACCTTTCCGAACAATTTAGACAACTGAAAGAAGCTTGCTGGTAATAAAGGCAGTGTAATTGGAACGCAGTTAAAACTGCACCAAAACTGCGCTGTGTGAAAGCACTCTTACTTTCCATTCCCTAAACATAGAATTAACTTAGGGAAACGAGAAGTGACGCAGGTTTGAAAGGATGCTGAACCTGAAGTGATGCTGAAAAGTAAATAAATCTCCTAAAAACCCTTAGCCAAGCACAATTTAGGGTTAGTGTTGATTTTTTGCCGATTTTTTTGGTAGGCCCAAATCAAAGCACAACAATAACAGAAATCTTCCCGAGTCCCTCTTGATGCAGTTTTTGGCTGTTGAAGTGGTGCATATCATAGAGCGTCAGGCATGAAAAACCCCATTTAAGGCAGAACATTACTTGTCTTTTCTTTAAATTGCTTCTTTGTGTTGTAAATGACGCCTTCATATCTGTATGAGGAATAAGCGGCACATTAAGTGCTAAATTCTTCTTTCTTCATTGTTTGGAAACAGTAGCTTCATCCCAGCACGCTCGGCTGTCAGTGTTAGAGAGTATTGAGCTTACAACAGATCAGAACATTGCTGTGATATGGTTTTAATGGCACAAGGGAACGTCATATCAATTACTTTAGCTTCCAGTTGATTTACTTGTGAAGAATCTCTCACTCTCGAATTGCAAATTGAAGGTCACTTCTGACACCGTTTAAATGTATGTTCTCCCTGCGTTTTAGCAGGTTGTACTGTATACCATTAGAAGGAAATGACTTCACAATTCAGCATTGGCTTAATACTGGGAAAAGTGCAAGAAACAATTTAAAAAAATAAGAACAGAGCCGTGATTATTTCTAGCATTTATTTTAGTCTTGATTTTGATATTTCAAAAGTATAAAGAATCTTTGTCGCCCAGCCTATCATTTATAATTGTAATAAATGACGCCTCAGCTGGAAATAGACTCAAACAGAAATGGGCTTTTGGGCATAAAAACACTATGGGCGAAATGTATGTCTAAGACTTGTCTTGTTGCAAATAGCAACCAATCAGAGCGCCCCTTTAATTCCATAGAGTGCTCTGAAAAAATGAAAGTGGAGCTCTGATTGGTTGCTATGGGCTCTGATTGGTTGCTATGGGCAACAAAGAAAATCTTAGACCAAGAAATTTTTTCATACATGTGGCCCTATCTGTCCCGATTAAGTTAACTGCTTATTTCCGACGGTTTTGCTTTTCCGTATTCCAAAGGGAGTTATACTTTAAAGGGAACCAATCAGGTGGTTTATGCTGCCCTGTTTTAAACAGGATGCGATAGAGGGAGAGAAGCTGAGCTGTGATATATAGGGTTATATGATAGAGGGAGAGAAGCTGAGCTCTGTGATATATAGGGTTATATGATAGAAGAAGAGACGAGCTCTGTCATATATAGGGTTATATGATAGAGGAGAGGTGAGCTCTGTCATATATAGGGTTATATGATAGAGGAGAAGAATGCTGAGCTCTGTGGGTATAAAAGGTTAAAATGATAGAGGAGAGAAACTGAGCCTCTGTGATATATTGGGTTAAATGATAGAGGAGAGAAGCTGAGCCTGTGATATATAGGGTTATATGATAGAGGAGAGATCTGAGCTCTGTATATTAAAAGGTTATAGAATAGAGGAGAGGAAACTGAGCTCTGTGATTTTAAAATGGGTTATATTTTAGAGGAGAGAAGCTGAGCTCGTGATATATAGGGTTTAAAAATTGAAGAGGAGAGGAGCTGAACTTGTGATAAATAGGGGTTTTATAATAGAGGGGAGAAGCTGATTTTTTGAATATAGAGTTAATAATAGAGGAGAGAAGCTGAGCTCTGTGATATATAGGGTTATATGATAGAGGAGAGAAGCTGAGCTCTGTGAAAATTAAAAGAGTTATATGATAGAAGAGGAGCTGAGCTCTGTGATATATAGAGTTATATGATAGAGGAGAGGAGCTGAGCTCTGTGAAATATAGGGTTATATTATAAAGGAGAGAAGCTCAGCTCTGTGATATATAGGTTTTTTAAAGAAAAGAGGAAGAATATGAGCTATGTGGGTACATAGGGTTATATGATAGAGGGAGAGAAGCGAGCTTTGTTTATATATAGGGGTTTAAATGATAGAGGGAGAGAAGCTGAGCTCTGTGATATATAGGGCTATGTGATACAGGATAGGAGCTGAGCTCTGTGATATATAGGGTTATATGAGAGGAGCTGAGCTCTATAATATATAGGGTTATATGATAGAGGAGAGAAGCTGAGCTCTGTGATATATAGGGTTATATAATAGAGGGAGAGAAGCTGAGCTCTGTGATATATAAGGTTATATGATAGATGGAGAGAAGCTGAGCTCTGTGATATATAGGGTTATATGATAGAGGAGAGAAGCTGAGCTCTGGGATATATGGGGTTATAAAGATAAAAGGGGAGGAGCTAGCTCTGTGATATATAGGATTATATGATAGAGGAGAGGAGCTGAGCTCTGTGATATATAGGGTTATATGATAGAGGAGAGAAGCTGAGATCTGTGATATATAGGATTATATGATAGAAGGAGAGAAGCTGAGCTCTGTAATATATATGATAGAGGAGAGAAGCTGAGCTCTGTGATATATAGGGTTATAGAATAGAGGAAGGAGCTAGCTCTGTGATATATAAGGGTAATATGATAAGAGAGAGGGAAACTGAGCTCTGTTTATATATAGGTTATATAATAGAGGAGAGAAGCTGAACTTTGTGATATATAGGGTTATATAATAGAGGAGAGAAGCTGAACTTTGTGATATATAGGGTTATATGATAGAGCAGAGAAGATGAGTTCTGTGATATATAGAGGTATATAATAAGGAGAGAAGCTGAGCTCTGTATATATAGGGTTATATGATAGAGGGAGAGAAGCTGAGCTCTGTGATATACAGAGTTTATATGATAGAGAAGAGGAGCTGAGCTTTTGTTTATATATGAGTTATATGATAAAGGAGAGGAGCTGGCTCTGTGATATATAGGGTTATATGATAGAGGAGAGGAGCTGAGCCCTGTGATATATAGGGTTAGATGATAGAGGAGAGAAGATGAGCTATGTGAAACATAGGGTTATATGATAGAGGGAGAGAAGCTGAGCTCTGTGATATATAGGGCTATGTGATACAGGATAGGAGCTGAGCTCTGTGATATATAGGGTTATATGATAGAGAGGAGCTGAGCTCTATAATATATAGGGTTATATGATAGAGGAGAAATGCTGAGCCCTGTGATATATAGGGTTATATAATAGAGGGAGAGAAGCTGAGCTCTGTGATGTATAAGGTTATATGATAGAGGGAGAGAAGCTGAGCTCTGTGATATATAGGGTTAGTATGGATAGGAGGAGAGGGAAACTTTAGCTCTGTGATATATAGGTTATAGATGAAGAGGTATGAAAAAGGAAAGAAGGAAAAGCTGAGCTCTGTGATAAATAGGGTTATATTTATAAGGAGTGAGAGAAGCTGAGCTCTGATTAAAGGTTATATATAGGGGGGGAAGATGGAAATTAAAGAGGGAGCTGAGCTCTGTGATATATAGGGGTTATATGATAGAGAGGAGCTGAACTCTGTGATATATAGGGTTATATGATAGAGGAGAGAAGCTGAGCTCTGTGATATATAGGTGTAACCCCCCAAAGAGGAGCAATGTGTACAGTGGATGCTATAGAAAGAGGCATTCACTCTTCTTTCCCAGAGATGCATTGGGCTTCACTACCCAGCAGTAATGTTGAGCGATTGCGTTGGCTATCGAGATCGATCGATAGTCGGCCGCTATCGATAAGGTTTTTCGATAGTGAGCATCGATTATGCGCGATTTACCATTAAAGTCTATGGGAGAGCAACAACACCTTCTTTCTTACACCCAAACAGGCTGTAGAAGCTGGAATTAACATCCACAACAGCCCAAATGGATACGTGCTACATCTTAGGCAAAAACAAAAGGTTAAAAAAGCCACAAAAAAAAATCCCCAAACCATTCACAACCCTGTTTTGCCCCACAGCATGCCCCTTTAAACCTGCATCCCCCACAAATTAAAAAGGGCCAAAAGGGCAGAAAATGATTTTTAAAAACCCCCAAAAACCCATTTTATTTGAACTGGACAGGGAAATATCCCTGTCCTGGAACCAGCATCCCCCAAAAAACCCTTTCATGCCCCCCATATTTAAAAATTTCCCGGGAAAAAGGAGCCCTTTAAACCCCACCTTTTTAGTTTAAACTGGAAAATTACTAAACCTGCCCTTTTGGGCCCCCAAACCGCATGCCCCAAAAAAGGGCCCCCGGAAAAAGTTTTAAAAAATTTTTTTGGGTTCCCCGGTTTGGGAAAAAGGGCCAGGGGGCTTGGCCCGGTCCCGCATCTATTAACAGGGCCAGGTTAAAATGGCCCCGATACGCAGAAAACGAAAACTGTGGGGTGCTGAAGAAAGAGTGCGGAAGCGGAAAAGTGTAAAAATTTCCAGCCTTCCTCGTACCAGTCAAAACCTGGGTACGCTTGCCCCTCCGAAGAGTTGGACCAATTAAAGCTTCACTTGGAAAAAAGGTTTGGTTAACGCTCCTTTTTAAAACCCAGGTCCCCCTTTTTTTTGGGGCCATTCTTTTTCTCTTTTTACTCAACGTGCTGGGGGAAATGGCCCCTGTATTTTGGGGTTCTCTGCCCCGTGCTCCTTTATCCTTTTGTCCTCTGAATAACCTACATCGGGCAATTTTTTCCTGTACCTCCCTTGTACAATTAAAGGGGGAATTTTTTTTTAAACAGTTTATTTTGTACATGCAAGGTTTTTTAGTACTTTTAAATTTTTAAAAACCATTTTTAAAAAAAGGATGGAATCCCCCCAAGGGCTTTGGGTTTTTCTTTTTTTTATTGTATTTAAAAAGGGGTTTTCTCAAAATTTTGGGATTGATAGCTAGTTAAAGATCTTTCAAAAAAACAATTTTTAAAATTTTCCCCAAAAAATTTCCATATTTTTAACAATTCCCCCAACCCCCCTTTAAAAATTTTTCCTGTTTTTCTGACACAAACCCCCCAAATTTAAACCCTTGAGCCACTTTGGCAATTGTGAAGAACAAATGTCCCGTTAGAAACAAAAATTTTTTAGAATAGGCCTGTATATACCGCATGTCACAGCAAAATGCCCCCCAAAAAAAAAAAAGCATGACCCTTGGGGCCACTTTGGGTTTAATTGTGAAGAACAAATTTTCTTTTGAAACAACATTTTTTTTTAATAGGAAACCCGTAGTTTTTGCTGCATTTCAAAAACACCCTTACCCAAAAAATTTTAAAAATGACTTTCTAAACCCCCTGTTTAAAAAATTTTGAGGGAGAAAACCCTTTTGAAACCACATTTCTGTTTCAAAGGGGCCAAAAAATTTTTGCTGGGAAATCACAGCTACATGACCCCAAAAAATTATAAATTTTGACCTTTTCAGCCACTATTTTAAAAAATTTTGAGGGGGGAAATGCACATTTGAAAAAACATTTCTGTTCCCAAAGGGCCATAATTAAATCTTTATCTCACACAACATGACCCCCAAAAAAAATTTTAAATAAAGACTTTTCAGCCCTATTAAAAATTGTGAGGGGAAATGCCACTTAGAAGTCACATGTCTTTCCAAAGGACCATGATTATTGCGTATCCACACAACATGACCCCCAAAACCATTGACAAGCCCAAAACTTTTTTAAGAAAAAGTGAGGGAAATGGAATACGGTGGGGTTTATGGGAAAACCCTTGCTGTCTTTTACAGTCCCCTCAAAAAAGGCCCAAAAACCCCAAAATGAACTGTTGGGGAAAAAAAGAAAAAAATTGCAGGGAAGAAAAAGATCATTTTAAAAAAAGTTTTCAAGAGGGCCAAATTTTTGGTTTTGAAAAAAGGGAAATTTTTGTAACCCGGGAAATAATCGGGGACCCCCGGCAATTGGGGGGCCCCAAAAATCATCAGAATCCATGCCTGAATTTATCTTTATGAAAACAAACGATTTCCCCATTATCTGGGGGAAAGCCGGATGCGTTTGTCTGTAATGACTTTCCCCCAGCTTGCTGAAGGTCCGCTCAGAAATGAAAAGCTGCTGCTGGGGAGGAAAAAAACAAAACCCCCAAAGGGGGACGAGGGCCCGGGGGCGGGCCCCTTCTCCATTTTTTGGATACCCCAAAATCTATTTTGGCCGGGAAAAACAGCAAAAACCTCGGGGGTTTGAACCGATAGTCCCTGCACCCATGATCTTTAAAACTATCTCGTGTGTTGGATTGTGCCCGCAAATTTCTGGGGTTTTGGGGAGGGGGGTAAACAAAGAATTTTCCAGGGGGTCACCCCTTAAAGGGTTTTTCTACCCTTCCGCTGCTGCCCTAAAAGCCTACTTGGGACTCTACTGCAGTCACGTCGCCGAATTTTTTGTTCCACCGTTACATTTGGGGGAAATGAAGCAACGCAACAGAATTTCTCCATTTTATCAATCCGCAAGGGGTTTTTTCCCTTTCCTGCATTTTTTCTTTTCCCAATTTTTGGTGGGGAGGGAAAGGGAAAATGCTGAAATTTTTTTTTTTGGGACCGGGGGTCCCGGGGGGGCCACCCATAACCCGTTTTTCAATTTTTTATTGGGCCCTTTAAAAGCGGGATCATGTTTGGGGGGAAAAAGGGGCATCCAAGCACTCATGGAAAAGATGGAGCCTTGGGTTTCCCAAGCCTCTGGGGCGAGGGCCCTAGCAAACGAAACTTCCTCATCTTCCCCCCTCCGCCTCAAATTCGCGCCCCAAACCCCTTTCCAAGGGAGGGACGGGCGAAAAATTTTGTGTCTAGGGAAAACCTCCTCCCCCTCCCCTTGCCTCCGGCAAAGCTTCAACACAGCCCTGACTTGCCTTAGATGATCACCCGAAGCCCGATTTCGCCCCCCTTGGGACTA